>BHFT01020127.1:0-61410 GCA_004320025.1 Laticauda laticaudata | reverse complement strand
CTGGTGGGGGGGTGTTTGAGTTGGAGCTATCAGAGGGAGTCTGTTTGTGCCCAGGTGATTGCCTGGCTTGTGGTGTTGAGATTTTTTTATTTGTGAGTGCAGGCTTCCAAATAATTGACAGTCTGGTGGAATCATCTCTTCTATTCATGTTTTCAGGTCTTTATTCAATCTTTATGGCTTCTCTGATAATTCTTTGGCTGGGGTTTTCTATAGTGGCTAGGGTTTTGGTGCCATTGAAATCGGTGCTGTGACCTGTGGCTTTCATGTGTTGGACTAGTGAGGAAGTGTGTTCCAGCTGTTTTACTGCATTTTGTGTTCATCCAGTCGGGTACTTATACATATATATATATGAGAAGTAACCAAGCCAGGACTGCTGGGGCTTTCATGACTCCCAGCCTGCTAACAGCAGCCATCACTCCAAGCCCTGCTGCAGCACAAATTTCCATCCATCTGAACTTCTTTCTCAACTATTATTTGGAGATAGGGAGCTTCTACTCAGTGGGGTCGTCCCATTCGGCTAGCCATCTCGCTTTCCACTTGCCACTGACCCCATTGATCCCAGAAGGGAAAGTGGGTATGGCCTCCACTGCCTTGCCCACATTTGTTGCCCAGTGGGTCTTCGGCTCTTGATATGGGGTGTCCCTCACGTGCTATGGACTTGGCTCGCTGCTCAGACTTCTCAGTCTTTGGTTTTGGACACACACCATCTGGATACTCTCCTGAAGTGGTGCTGGCTCTTCCTCTGTGGGGCCTCAAACTTCTCTGAATCTTTGCTCATAGGCAACATCTTGGGGCTGACCTCTTGGCTTACTTGCATTCCTCATTTCTTTCCCAAACCTTCCTTACATTCCAATTCCTTCCCTATCCCGTCTCATTACAGTTGTCTGGTTGCAAGCGAAGGTGCAAAACGAATTTACCATGACAGATAACCAGTAATGAAATGTCATTTCAGATGTCTTCTGAATCATTGTTTTCAAAGGCTTTGGATCAGTTTTTGAATCTTCACTAACAATTACCATGTTTAAATACATGGTATCTCTTTTTAAATACTTACTCATTTGTATATTTTAACTAGTGCATTTTTTCTGATGTATCACAAGAAACTAATTTAATTTTTTTCTGTTAGCTGCTACCTTAAGCCCATGCCCCACTGCACCAATGGATGCAAAGAGGATGTAAAACGTTAAAAAACGCTATGCATCCGTTGTGTACTCATTGCATACGTGTTTCATACGCTCTATCCCTCGAGCATCCATCCACTGAGATTTCANCGGAACGTCTACACAGCGTTAGTAGAACGGAAATAGAAAGGCTGCACAGTGAATGGTTTGCATCCTATATACATATTCTAGGCTTCCTATGAACATCCATTTAACATCCCCACTACATACTACCCACGTCCGTTCTTTTCCTTTCTTTTCCATTCTGTTTATGCAAATTTTCGCCACTTTTTGGAGCGGATGACAATGGATGGAGCACCCCCGAAATTTTGCTCATCCGCTGTGTCCTTTTTGCATACGTTTTGCATCCGTCGGCCAGTGGGACCTAGCCTTAAACTCTTAATGGTTCATGGAGCCAAATTTAATCTTTAGTTGATATTTTAGAATGTGGGAAATTGCTTTGGCTGAATTTTTTAAAAAATGGGGAAATGGTAACATTGGTATGTATACAAGCCTGAGCTACAGATATTCTCTTCTATCAGCATTGGATATGTTATTCATTTTATTAATAATGCTTTTTCTAGGAATTGATTCTCATTTATAGAAATTTAATGTGGGATATAGATATTGAATATGGATATTTTAATTGTTTGTATTTATAAAGAACAAACCTGTATGCTTGGATTTGTATTCTGAATTAACATTTCTGAGCATTCTTTGTGTGTGTGTGTACATATTTGTCCTACCCATCACAGGTTGACTAAATGAATAAATAATTTATCCTTAAGAGCATAAATAAATAAAGCTGCCCTCTCTGCAATTCCAAGTATGGATCAGGAAATATTTGAATAGGGCAATGTGAAATAAACACCATTGAATTTAAGAATACTGAATTCACCTCAGTTGTCATTTTTTATTAGACAGCTTAATCAGTCAATACAATTATCATAATGACTTTGCAATAATAAATGGCTTTAAGTGAATACATTTAGATTTCCAGCTCAACTTTCCAAAACTGCCCTCCCTGAGCCAAGGATGACCATAAAGTAGAAGAGGGAATGAAGATAATATTGAAGAAATGATGAGATAGAATAATTAAAGAAGGCATGCTAAAGGATGGACAAAATAAAATAATCACAAAAATTAAAATAATGTCAAAGAAACTGGTGTATAACAGTACAGTTATCTTGCATTGAGTTATCTCACATTGTCCCATTGTGAGTTGTCCCGCTAGGGCGAGATGGCCAAGGTGAGTCAGCAGGGACAAGTTGTCTTAGACCGGGATAGCAATGAAGATTATGGAAATGATAGTCAGATGCCCCAATGTATCTTTTTTTACAAAGATCAGAACAGCAAAAGAAGTAGTTTTCCCTGTGACACTCTATCAATGTGAAAGTTGAACTTCAAAAAAAAAGAATAGAAAAAAGATTGGCATTTTTGAACTTTGCTTTTTGAAACAACTCTTGAAAATACCCTGAATAATAAAATAAAATATACAAAAATAAAAAATAAACAAATTTATCTTAGGACAAATCAGTTCAGAGGACAACCAAGAGCAATATAGTTGGACTTAATTACAATAGTGAAGGATTCACAGTTGGAGAATGTAAAGGCCGAGGCTTGGGACAGATCATCCTTGAAAATGTCAGTCTGTGTGCTCTTTAAGAGTTAACACTGACTTGATGACACATAAATCATTAAAATATAGGTATGTATGAAATAATGTTATTTCCCAAGGAGAAAAGTAGCAAGTGTGCATGCAAAATCTACAAAATAATTTGTGAAGGATGCCTAGTAAAGTGTTTGCAATATTTTGATTGAAAAAGTTTAAGAGGTGATGCAGAGGCATATATGTGAAGTGTAGCAGTATTCTGGACAGGGACCATACAGATCAGATTTTGTTTTTAGAAAATTATGTTAATATTTTCTTCCAGCTTATAGTATAGTATATAGTGAGCTGTATATTTGTTTACTTAGAGAAAGTATTTGATAAATTATTTTTAATATCTGGAATAAATACAAACTTGAAAGTTGGTTGTTGAATACAATAAGAGTGATAACGGAATAAAGCACACATGAAAATAAATGGAATGGTCAATGTTCTGCAGAGAATAAGACATCCCCATGTACATATATAAATGAATAAGGAAGTTTGGGATGATAGAAGTGTATGTGTATGAAGCCATTATTTGGCTGAGAATCTGAATGACTTGGAATAAGTATTAGCTAGATGACATAATTTTATTGCCTCTATGAAGGATTCATGTGGAGATAGTGGTTTGGAGTGAAGAAAAAAGTTGAACGAAAAGGCAGTGTGTGATGCTGTGTATAACCGAGGGGAAAGCTGTTTCCTTTTCTCATGCTTTAATTTTTTTTATCTTATCATTTCTTACTCTTTTTTCTGTACTCTTGCTTACCCCCCAAAGGGAAGAGCATGATTGGTATGTATGTATGTACTCAGGTAATTGTAAGTTGTCTTCCCTCCCAAGTGGAAATTAAGTAGGCCATAACTATATCAGTTTTACAAACTTAGGTAAGTTTGATCTGAAGGCTACTTATTAAGATGTTCTTAAAATGTAAGAACATTTTATTTTAAAAACAGAAATATAAGGGTGAAATGGTATTTAATAAAATACAGCATTGGCAAAGCCCTGTGAGACTTGTGCTGCTTGACATAAAATAATGATTTAAATATTTTTCATAAAGTGTACATAAAACCAATCTTAATTTTTCCAGATGATAGGTTTACTACCTGTATGAATTAAATCACAGAGTTAGGTAATAGATACGACTTCAACAATGTGTGTGTTTATTGTAATTATGTACTCTATGTTTAGTATTAAATACTATTCCACCTCTAGCTTTATTGATATGATCATTTAATTCTTTTAAAATTTATCAAGCTGTTTTGGGCATTGTATAGATTGTGGGGTAATTCTGTATAAATCTATGAAGAAACAAGATCCACAGAAGCTTTCTCTAAGTCTTTCCTGGTGCTAAATCTCAAAACCAAGTGATTGTGAGTGTTTTTGAGGAGCATAAGGGACATTTCATATGATTGTTCATGACATGCGTAAAAGATTGAGCAAAGGGGATCCATTCAATACAACCTGTAGTTAGGCTAATCTGTATTGTAGTACATTGTATGCAGGAAGTAAAAGTCTTAAGTACTACTGTACTAAAGAAAAAAGCATAGTAGTTGTTACCAGTGTACATTTTGTCTGTACAAGAATTTCTTTGCAACCATTGGAAACACATTTTAATATTAATAATTTATTAATGGTAATATTTACTTTATGAAGAATTTTTAACAAGTTTTGTTTTTCCTTTGCATGAAATAGAAACCTATACTTTTTTACTCTTCAAAAAATAATAGTACTTCAGTTGATTCTTTTTATCTTCATAGCACTGCTTTTTGGTGGAGTCACCAATCCTGCTCATCCAAAACATATTGGGAGCATTGATCCTACTTGTAATGTGGCTGATGTAGTAGAAGGTAAAAGTAAAAATAATATTGCTTTGCATTTCAAATGTTCATTGCATCTGTTTCTGATCAAATGTCAGTAGTTATATTAGTCAAAGCAAATTTGTTTCTTTCTGTAGTTTAATAACTTGATCTTTGCATTATTGATATTAACCACAGTTAAAAATCAGTCATGTTCTTTTTTCCCCAAAAAAAAGTTTTATTGAGTAAATTGTTAAAAACATTGGACGTGGTATGATTGTCCTGACAATCCTGTTTGTCATCCATGTTATGGCATAGAATACGTGTTTCATATGCATTCATAAATTTGTACAATATTTTCTATTTCTAATCATTCGTTCTGCCAACCCCACTTACTTTTGATTCTAGATCCTTCCTTTTTTCCCACCATTGATAGAATTTATCCCATATTGTATAATATTCTGTCTCATCTTTATCTTTCATTTCCAAAATTAATGTATCCATCTCAGCATAAGTCCATATCTTTTTTATTACTTCATTTTCATTAGGAATTTCTTTATCTTTCCACTTTTGAGCAAAGGCTAACCTTCCTGCCGTGATCATGTATATTATGAAATAAATCACCTCTTTATTATATTTTTCTGTTATGCTTCCGAATAAGAAAAATTCCAGTTTATATTCCACTTTAAGCCCTACCATCTCCTGAAGCCACCTCTGAATTCTGTGCCAAAACTCCTGGATTTTTCTACATTTCCACCATGTGTGGTAATATGATCTATATTGTTGGGTACATTTCCAACAGTTTGGTGATATATTTTGATACATTTGGCCAGTTGGAGGAAGTTGCCATCTATAAACCATTTTATATAGGTTTTCCTAATACAATGCGGCCAATGTTATTATTTTATTTCTCTCCCATAAAGTTTGCCATTTATCCAAATTAATACCTGACCGATTACACCCAGAATTCTAAAGGAGCTGGCAGATGTCATCTCAGAACCACTGTACCACATCTTTCAAAAAATCTGGAGCACCAGGGAACTACCAGAGGACTGGAAAAGAGCTGATGTGGTTCCCATCTTCAAAAAAGGGGGGAAAAAACAGACCCAGGAAACTACAAGCCAATTAGCCTAACATCAATATCTGGAAATATACTGGAAAAGATAATAAAGAAACAGATCTGCCAACATCTATGAACGAGTAAAGTAATAACTAGCAGTCAGTATGGCTTTGTGAAAAGCAGATCATGCTTTTCACAAAGATCTGCTTTGTGAAAAGCAGATCATGCCAGTCTAATTTATTTTTTTCTTTTTAAATTTTAAAAAATATTTTATTGAAATTCAAAACATTAAAAAGTTTACAAAAATTCAAAATATTTAAAAAATTATAAAAATTTATATAGTAGAAGATGTGTCAATATCTTTCAGCATTGTTTTTTGACAGTACAATAAATACAATAAATACAGTACATACAATTAATACTTGACCAGTTAGTAGTGGTAGTGCTAATTCACAGTGCCTTAATAATATTGATAAGTGATTCATGTATCTAGGTCAAAAGAGAAAAAAGTCATATAAACACGAAGTACATATATACATCTAAAAAGAGAAAAATCAGAGATAAATCTACATAATTATAGTCTATGTACTGTGCTCTCTATTCCATAGCCATAAGAGAAGATATGTTATATATATATTTCAGTATACAATATAAGTGTAGCTACATATATGTTATATATTAAATATGAATATTTACCTAGATCTCCATTTTCTGGCAATTTCTTGATTTCAACAATTTCTCATTGGTCCCACCTATATATCAATATTCCAATTTTATTTCCTCTTTTAATCTATATTTTTCATGTTTTACTGTCTACTGATTGATACCAAATTTTCTAAATTGAGTACTATTCTGAGTCTTCATCATTTAATTTCATTGTGAGTCTATCCATCTCTGCACAATCCAGAATTTTATGAATTATAACTTCACCAGTTGAAATGGTAGACATCTTCCAAGTCTGCGCTAGTGCAATTCTTACCGCCGTTATGTGTATAATCAGATAGTGAATCTTTTTTGGGTTTTAATCTTTAATGATTCCCAGGAGAAATAATTCTGGTTTACACTGCAATCTGCAATGGATAATTTCCTCTAACCGTGTTTGTATCTTGGTCCAATATTTTTTAATTTCTGGGCATAGCCACCAGATGTGGAAGAAGTTGCCTGTGTTCTCTTACACTTCCAACAATTCGGGTTCAGCTTAGGGTACATTTTTGCCAGTCTGGATGGCGCCAAATGCCAGTGATAAAGCATTTTATATAAATTTTCTTTATATGTGACCAACTTTGTCAAGGAAACATTTTTATGCCAAATTTTTTCTCAATCTTCTAGATCAATATTATGTCCAAAGTTTTTAGCCTGGGCTAACATAGGTCCTTTAATGATTTTCTCTTCTAAGTCAAAATTTAATAGATAATTGTAGATTTTAGATATTTTTTCTTCTGGTCCTAGCAATAATTTATCTAGCTGGGTTTCTTCTGTTTCAAATCTTTTTTATACCTCATCTGTACTTGAAGGTATGGCCGCCAATCTGTAAATATTCCCTGTGTTTCTAATTCTTGACTTGTTTTAAGTCTTCCTTGACTTTCCAAAATTTGGTAATATTTGACTTTTTTACTGATATCCAAAGTATTTGGGTGTATCATTGCCTCCATGGTGGACAACCAACCTGGAATTTTGGTATAATGTTTCTTCTTAATTTCTTCCCAAATAATTATCAACGGACACCAGTCTTATTTCATTCTTTAACATAGTGACTAAATTAGTAGACCAACAAAATACTGTGGTCATAATATACTTTGACTTCAGCAAGACATTTGACAAAGTAGACCACAATCTACTTCTTGGTGAGCTAGAAAAAAGTGGGATAGATAACATCACCACCAGATGGATTCGTAACTGGGTGACTAACCATACTCAATGAGTAGTGGAGGGAAGAAGTAAGCAGTGGGGTGCTACAAGGTTCTATCTTATGCCCAGTACTCTTCAATATCTTCATAAACAACTTAGATGAGGGAATAGAAGGGGAACTTATCAAATTTGCAAATGATACTAAGCTGGCAGGAACAGTTAACATCCTAGTAGATAGGCTCAAGATCCATCTGGATCTTGACAAACTTGAACACTGGGCCCTATCTAATAAAATGAAATTCAATGTAGAGAAAAGTAAAGTCTTACACTTAGGCAAGAAAAATCATATGCAAACATATAGACTGGATGAAACCAGGCTGAATAGCAGTAACTGTGAGGGGGGTCTTGGAGTCTTAGTGGACAACCAGCTAAATAAGAGCCAGCAATGTGTGGCGGCAGCCTAAAAAGCCAACACAATCCTATGTTGCATTAACAGAGGGATTCAATCCAGATCAAGTGAGGTACTAATACCACTTTATAAAGCCTTAGTAATACCACCCCTAGAATACTGCATCCAGTTTTGATCACCACACTATAAAAAAGATGTTGAGGCTCGAGAAAAAGTGCAGAGAAGAGCAACTAGAATGATTAAGGAACTGGAGACTAAAACATATGAAGAATGGTTACAGGAATTGGGCTTGGCTAGTCTATTGAAGAGAAGAACCAGGGAAATGTGATGAGTGTTCCGGTATTTGAGGGGTTGCCACAGAGAGGAAGGGGTCAAGCTGTTTTCCAAGGCACCCGAAGGCCAGACAAGGAATAATGGATGGAAAGTGATCAAGGAGAAATTCAGCCTAGAAATAAGGAGAAATTTTCTGACAACAACCAACCAGTGGAACACTTGCCTTTGGAAGCTGTGGGAGCTTCATCACTGGAGGCTTTCAAGAAGAGATTGGACAGCTATTTGTCAGAACTGGTATAGGATCTCATGCTTGGGCGGTGGGTTGGACTAGATGACGTACAAGGTCCTTTCCAACTGTGTTAAACTGTAAGACCCATGAGGTCCCTCCCACCATCTGCTTGTCCCACCAACAGCTTATAGAGCTTCCCAGGGCGGACACACTTTTCACCTGGATGGAGAAATCACAAAGACTTTAAACTGCTTGCGTTTAGCTCAGTTTCAAAGTACCCCATTTGCAAGCAGAGGAAGTTTCTAGTCTTCCTCTGGGCGAAAAGTGCACAGTGGAGCCAGGCACAGGCACAGGCACAGGGGAGTGGAGAGAGACAATCCCAACATGCCGCCCACTCCATCCCACCGTGTCTCGGCTTACCTGCAGCTGCACTGGGGCAGGCCCCAAGTAGGATGTCAACATTGCCTGCAGCTGCCTGCTGCCACTGCTGCCATGCAAGCCTCCTACAAACCTCCTGTAGCCAGACAGCTGCAAAGCACGTCTGGATCACCTATCTTCCCCCCCCCACCTCCATGATCGAATTTATCTGCTGTGCCAAGGATACTGTTGGCCCCTGTGCGCTGACTGTCTCTTGTGCTGGCCACACCCATTCCCCCATTTTTGGAGTAGGGCTTATATTTGGCCTACCCCAAAAAGTCAGTCTAGGGCTTATTTTTTTGAGTGGGTCTTATTTTTTGGAAAAACTGTTTTCATGAAAGTTGCAGGAATAGCTTTGAAATTTGAAGCTTTTGTTAGCATGCACATTTTTGGTTCTTAAATTGGGCTGTGCAATCTTACACATACCTAATAAAGAATTGTTCCCATTGATTTTAATAGAATTTATTATTCAAGTAAGTGTGAGTAATACCGTATGTTACATTTTTTGAATGTTATAAAAGTTTAGCTTTCTTGTCTGGCACAGATACCTTTTTAATGCCAGACAGAAAACAAGTTTTAAAATAGCATTAAATACTGTGGAATCCAAAAGGAATTTCATTCATTCATTCATGTATTACTCGCTTCTCCCTTAACAGATTTAAAATAAAGATATTAGGAGATTCAATTACGCACCACTCACATCACATGGATTCTTATAGATTTTGTTTAAAGAGGAGGAGAACTTGCAGCTTCTAAATTTTGCAGTATATAATATACTGTTATTTACTCACAATCACATGATATATATTATTTCTCTTCCTTAACAGATGCTTTTGCAACTGCCAAGATGTTGTGTGAGCAGTATTATCAAGTAGCACCTGATTTGGAAATTGAAGAATTTAATGGTACAGATATAGATATGATTGTTTTTTAATATTAAGTATCTGTCAATATATGGATTGCAAAAAATCATTATTTAAATGAAAACTAATTGCTGAATTCATTTTTAGCTGAGAACTGTGTCACAGATTTCTATAGTGCAGAAAATACTTTTCCTTCCATTCCACCATTTTTCTTTTGGATTTGATTTGATTGATTGATTGCTTATGTGTCATCCAGTTGGTAACAACTTAGCAACCACATGCATTTTCTCCAGGAGAATCATGTCCTCAGCTTGGTCCTTCATCTCCTATGATGGTGCAGCCATTACTGTTTATTTAAAACCATTCCCTTGCTTCAGGTTGTCCATTTCTCTTTCCTTGAATCTTTCCTAGTAGTATAATCTTCTCGAAAGATCTAATTTAATTTTTAGCTGTTGTACATTTCTAGTAAATAATAAAAACCAGAAGATTTACAGTTGTTTGTGTTAACTTTAACTTTAATTCTCAAAAGTTTTATTTGTTTTTTTAGCTAAAGCACCAGGCAGGCCCATTCAGGTTGTCTATGTACCCTCACATTTGTTTCACATGCTTTTTGAATTGTTTAAGGTGAGTAATATCTGGGGAAGGGAATAAATATTTGGCTTATTTTTGAGTCTGTCAGAAATGTTATCATGCTTCACCCTGAATATAGTTGTAGGTACAACTTCGGACAACTTTGTAAACAACTTTTATCCAAAGGTACAACTTTGGAAACAGCTTTGTGTTTGATGGCAAATTGTGCATACTAATTGAAAGACAGACTTCAGCAACAGATTTTGACAACATGGGAAAACCTTTAAAGACTAAATGTTTTGCTATCTGATCTTGGAAAATCACATCTTCTGTTTTATTTATTGTTATTTCATGAAAATAATTAATATCAGATAGTCCATGGAATGGATGAATGAAGGTTGCAAACCTCACCTCCAAGAAGTTATTTGAGTCTTCACATCTTGCCCCTACTTTCTGCTGTGGAATAGTGACTTGGTAATTCCTGCTGCCTCGCCTAATTTTCAGGGGATTCCCCATCTTGGCATCTACTTTTTAAATCCTGGTATTTAAAAACATATGGCACTCATACCTTATTTTCCTTTTTCTGATGATTAAAAGGCAAATCTAAATTAATTCCCATGATACAATCTCCTGCTCACATGGCATCGAGGTGTAGTTAGAGGTATCAGCCTACCCCTGGAATATAAAGTAATAAGAAAGAAAAATGATCTCAACATTAAATTTAAAAATAACAATAACTCTGAATATCTAATTTTAGATAAAGAAATATTACTTCATATTAAAGTAAATAAATATGCCAATAATATTAGATTGATCATGTGGCACAAAAGAAGTGGATACATTTTTCTGTAGCAATAGCTCTGCTACATGGAGTCTGAATTTCTGTCATTTTGGGTAGGGAAAACCCCGGGAAATGAATAGTGTCTGGATTAGAGCAGTTGTAAATTTATCCTGTTGTGAGTGGACAGCATTTTCCTTGAAGGGCACCTCCTCCACAAAAAAGCAGTGTTCAATCTGGACATTTTAGACAGTAATGCACAATGCAACCTCGTCTTTTGGGGGAAGATTATTGAGGCTTCAGATTTGGAAAAGCTGATTATCTGGGCCTGTTTTATTCAGGTTTCGAGGTCAGAGGTCTAATATGGATAAGAAAAGGATTGCTGTTGTGAATAACATCTGATGAGACTAGGATCAATGAGTACAATCCACTTGGTATACTCTGTAGACTTAACCAGGTGTCTGCTATAATATATTAAATTTTCGAACTGAAGTGATCTAAAATCCTGTCAAATAAATAAATAGATATCCATAAACAAAATTTCAAAGATTGCACAAAGAAAGAAATTTCAACATTTCAATGAAAATTCCTTTGAGATTTGTTAATTATTTTCTTAGAATTAATACTGAAAGTACCTTTTCAAATTTTTAGAGTTCCTTTTTCCCTATGAAAGCTGACACTTGAAATTAAAGCTCTTGGAAATAATTTTTCTCTTCTCAACCTTGGTCCAGCAAATTTTGTACTGTTTTAAAAGTAGAGCAACTTAGAGCAATATTTTATATACTTTAAATAAAAGAATGGGGTGGGGTATCTTTCTAGGGACACGACAAAGGATATATCTCATGAACACGTGGATTATATGCTTACAGCTATTTGCCAAGGAGGCTGGCTGATTGCTCACAATCCAGATTGAGCTCCAATTCAAAAATACAATTACATTAATAAGTGTAGGCTTCTATTTTAATTGTAGTAATTTTTGCACAAAGAAATATGCTTCTTCCTTAACAAATACATACTTTTGCATGACAAGAAAAAAACATTTACAAAGTGTCATTATACACTCGAATACTTTATCATGAAAACATTCAGGTTACTGTCTTCTTTTTAAAATTTTGTATAAATGATAGAGAAGTTCATAGTTTTAAATTAAAAGATGACCAGAATTTGTAAAATTTTCTGGTGTTATTACTAACATGAATTAAGCGTCTTTAAGAAGTTAAAAGTTTTGCTTCAAATTGCAGAATTCAATGCGAGCTACAGTGGAGCTACATGAAGGTAAATGTAAAAGCTATCCATCAATTAAAACTTTAGTCACTTTGGGAAAAGAAGACCTATCAATAAAGGTAAATAATAAGCTAAAATGTAAAAAAAAATCTTGTTTTATTTGTTAACTGAGGTAGAAAACAACTGTGTATATGTTGAGTAAGTTCCTTTGTGAAAAATGTAGTTAACATAAAAAGGAACACAGCTTGAGAATTTTTTATGACAAGATATAGGTTAATTTTCTCATAGATAAAAATTTATTTCAAATTATTATGATTATTGGCTCTCTGAATATTTATTTACACATTCATTGTAGTTTATAGCTTTTCTAACATGGGCCACCTGCTTTTCAGTGCACTATAGTTAGGATTGTGTTTATCAATATAGAGAGGCTAGATATTAGACTTACTTCATGAATGATGAATTTATGTTTTGGAATTGCTGCATCTCAGTCTCTCTACTCTAGATCTGTAAATCTACATTGGCAATTGTAGACAAAAATGATGTATTCTGTTAGTTCCTTGAAGGACATTAGGTTATATGAATTTCTGGTTTTATTCTATAGATAAGTGACAAAGGTGGTGGTGTACCTTTGAGAAAAATAGATCGCCTTTTTAATTATATGTATTCAACTGCTCCCAGGCCTAATTTGGAGCCATCAAGAGCTGTACCTCTGGTAAGTTCTTTTCTGCAAGCTAAAATGTTCCCCGGATTGTTTTTCAACATAAAGCACATTAAGAGAATAATAGTTTGTAACATGAACACAAGCTCTTCACTTGTGATGTCATCATAATAATACATACATAATAGAGTCTAAATTATAGAGTATTGATGTTTAGGTTATTAATGTGTTGTTAAACTTAAAATCAATATATGGGATATGTAGTGAAAACATACTTTAAAAATTTGCAAAATGTAATATCTAATGTTTGCCATCCATTCTACAGATACTTAGTTTTAGCCTCCACAGGGTTGGCAAAAGAAACAGCAATAGTAATCCAGTAACTCTCGTGTATTCCTATAGAATTCTTTCTGACTTTTTTATATTTTGTATTTTTTATCAGTTGTCAAACTCATGCATCAGTTTATAGTAATCACTGTTTGTATAACAGTAATGTGATTACTTTCCGTGTTGCAATTTCCATTTATTTCATGAAAACAGTAAGCTCACAATTTTCAGTTGTGCTGAACATGAATTCTGTGACTTTGTTTCGGTATTGGGGAAAATAGTAGAATTTAAAATAAGAAACAGCCTTGAACTGTTTGAATAAAATCCTTGGTGGAGTACCATTCGGTAAGCATTCTGTTTCATGTAGTTTAATAAAAATGCAGTTAAAAACGCTATACAAGCCATCATCAAGAATGGATGAATGAATGAATGAACACACACACACACACACACACACACACACACGGAACAGGAAGTACCTCACAGGAGCAGATAAAAGTAAATCCTAGAGAGGTAGGAAATGCATCACAAAACAATGGAGATGAATGCTAGAGAGGAATAAAGCTGCATACACGGCAGACATAACACCTGTAACATTTTCCCCTTTTCATATTTACATTGTAAAAGTTCAGATGAGAATCACTACCAATACTTTCTGCAGATTAACTCTGTCGGGTGGTTGTGAACATCTGCCACTATGGGTGAGGCAGACATACCTGTAACACGTTCATGTGAAAGTGAAGTCAGAATAGTTAAACTATCTAGTAAAATGGATATTTATACATTTTGAACTTAACCTTCTAACTCTCCCTCTTATGCTTGTAAGTAACATTAATAGCACAAATACCAAATTTGAGTGTTTCTAAAGGACTTTTAAATTCTTTAACTTAAATTATTCATAAATCTAGTTGTGTTGTCAAATAAATGCAATCACCCTTATATAGCACATATCTGCAATATTACACAACCTATTATGGAAAAATGATTGGCTAAATTGACAGTTCTTGCTGAGATGGATAAACTAACCATATTTTTCGGACTATAAGGCGCACCTAAGAGCCTTAAATTTTCTCAAAAATCGGCCGTGCGCCTTATATGCGCCTTTATGTGTGCACTGAAGTTCCAAAAATCTGTAAAAATGTTGGCTGTGCGACTTTGGTAAGCGCTCCCGCTTGATTGGCTGTCGGACCATTTCCTGCTGACACCGAGATTTAATACGTACATACGTACGCTGGCAGCGATAACCAATCAACGAGAAACATTAAGTAACTATGTGCAGTATATAGCGCATTACATAATAGGTTACAGTAACGTACCGGTATGCTTACCGGATACCTCGCCACGCCTTCGTAAAAGGTATACTGCTGGTATACTGCGAAACATACATTTGTTTGTCTAAGGACCCCTGAAAATGGCCCAGTGAAGAGACATGCTTATGAGGCACACACTAACAGGCTATCAGTTACGGCGGTTTGTAAATGGGAATAGAGCAACTGCGAAAGAATTCAACATCAATGAATCTATGGTTCCGGAAAGTGGAGGAAGCAAGAAAACTGAACTGCACGTCAAGTTAAGGACGAAACCAGAGTTTTCCAACAGGAACAAAGCGAGGTGGCCAACAGTGTAGAAGACCCAAATTGACCATGGATTATTGAACAAAGAACAGCCGGGGAAGATGCAAATCTCTACAGTCACCAATTTGACTGAAGGCTAATACGATAGCACAAGACATGAACGATTGAAACACTTTCAAGGAGTCCGTCTTGGTGCTTTCGTTTTAAATGAAGGCGTCATCTCTCCATTCCGTGCAAGACTACCGTTTAGCACAGCAACTTACCAAGCAGATTACAAAAGAAAAACTGGCCATCTTACGGCAACCTACTGCAGTACAAGATTACTGACACAAAGATCCAGCCCAACCCACAATAACCAACATGGACGACGGTCCCTCACTTTGACAATCCTCGTGAACCATACTGTGGAGAAAAAAGAGGACCAGCACGGTATCGATACACACCTTTGGGCAAGACGAAAGTCGGCTTTTCACAGTTCTTGTTGCCAAACGGTAATGGACCAGAAGCTACCCACCTATGCATTTTTAAAAAGGAACAGACGCCTGCCAAAAAGAAAGGTTTCGCAGCCGGAGTCATTGTTTAAGGCAATCAAAAAAGGTCGATGACAAATGAGAGAGTGCTGAGAGAGGTGTATGTAAAGGACCGGGATGTTTTTTTCCACGCATCACCTTTCCCTGTTGATCTGCAACTCCATGCGCGCCCATCTCACCACTACTGTGAACAAACCAAGTAAAGCAAAAAATGAATTCGGAGCTTGCCATCATTCCGGGAGGATTAAACAAAAGAACTCCAACCACTGGACCATTGGGGTAAACAGGCGTTCAAAAGTGAAAATCGCAAGCGGCATGGGAGCGATGGATGACAAGACAACAGCGAACACACCTTTACTAAGACATGGGAGGCAGCGCCGGGCAAGTTACTGCCACATATGTGAATGGATTTGTGGATGCCTGGGCTAGGTATCTGCTTTAACTGTTTGTCCGAGCTTTCAATGAAAGCCAGCATCATTGCTTGAAACAACCACCTGGCAACGAGAACTGACTCCGACAAAATGATGAGAGGGAACCCGGCATGTTTTGAATGGCGAAATTGCATTGCCCAGCTGTTCAATTCAGGCACAGAAGATGAGGACTTTGATGGATTTGTGGGAGAAGATTGATTAAAAAGATAATGTGAGTATATTGTTAAATAGTAGAATGAAGTTCAAATAAACTCGATGTTTTGCTTTCGTTACCTTTTTTTTGTAGATCGTATGTTTTAGCATGCATCTTATAATACGGTGCGCCTTTTGTAACTTTTGTAAATTTTTCAAATCTCTGAATTCCTTTTTTAATATAAAAAGATTTCTTATTTTTTTCAATTTATTTTTTCAATTAAAAATTAGAAAACAGTTTACATTTTAATTATTTAGAATTTTTAATTTCTTAACAATCTAAGAGAAAAAAATAAACACAAAAAAAAAGATTTCAAAACAGGGAAGATAGTGATGACTTTTTCAAGATAGAGAACAAATAGCCAAGAACTCTTGTAAACTATTGTAGACTGACATTTTGCAACAGGGAAAATATTTAATTTTTAGAAATCTTTAATTTTAAAAAAACAAAGAAAGAAAGTCATGGAAATAGAGACTGATACTACAGTGGTTTGCAGAGTGTGTCATATGTTTCAGTTTATGCCCACAGATGAACCAAACTATGTATGTATCAAATGTAAACTAGATTAGATGAAATCTGGCTCAAAAACAGTAACTGTGAGAGGGATCTTAAGAGTCCTAGTGGACAATCATTTAAACATGAGCCAGCAGTCTGTGACAGCAGCCAAAAAAGGTAATACAATCCTTGGTTGTATAAACAGTGACATACAATCAAAATCATGTGAAGTATTGGTACCATTTTATAAAGCCTTAATAAAACCACATCTGGAATACTGCATCCAGTTGTGGTCATCACATTACAAAAAAGATGTTGAGACTCTGGAAATTTCCAGAGTGGAGAGAAGAGCAACTAAGATGATTAAAGGCCTGGAAATAAAACATGAAGAATGATTGCAGGAATTGTGTATGGCCAGTTTAGAGAAAAGAAGGAATAGGGGCGACATGATAGCAATATTCCAATATTTGAGGGGCGGCCACAAAGAATAGGAGGTCAGCTTATTTTCCAAAGCACCAGAAAGCAAGGCTAGAAGCAATGGATGGAAACTAATCAAGGAGAGAAGCAACCTGGAATTAAGGAGAAACTTCCTAACAGTGAAGACAATTAACTGGACAATTAACTTAATTAAATCACTAGAAGTTTTTCAGAAAAGACTGGACAGCAATCTGTCTGAAATGGTACAGAGCCTCCTGCTTGAGCAGGGGGTTGGACTAGAACAGCAGTCGCCAACTGGTGGGCCGCGACCCACTGGTGGGCCGTGAGAAAATTTTGGTGGGCCACAAAGAAATCTTACCGCCAAAGCACCCTCACAAAGCAATTAAACCAGGCTGCGCAAAAACACAAGGCTGCACCGCCCACATGGCCCCCGGGAACCCTCCCCGCCCACTCACTTCTTACAGTAAACTTGCCTGTTAAATTGCTATTTTTCCTTTTTCTGACCATCATCTGTTCTGCTGTGCCTGAAGATTTAAATTAGCTAGGAAGCAGGAAATGATTGGATTTCTTGCTTTCTAGCTAGTCTTTAGATCTTCGGCTCAGCACAGCCGAACATCCCTTAGGACTGAAGGTTTGCTTGCAAGCAAATTCAGTGCAGACTCACGGCAAGCAAATTTGAGAGACTGAGCTAGCCGATGGCAGATAGATCACTGAATGATTTTCTGAGCAACTCAATCTGCCTGTTTTGCCTGATTTTGGGGAAAAGTTGCTCTTTTTTTAAATAAAAAAATCAATATTTACATGCATGGTGTGTTGTGAGTTAATTTTGTGAGCTTGCTTGCAAGCAAATTTTATGTGACAGACTGAGCTAGCCAATGGCAGATAGATAGATCTCTGAATGAATCTGTGATTATGTGAGCAACTCAATCTGCCTGCCTGCTTTGCCTGATTTTGGGTAAAAGTTGCTCTTTTTTATAAAAAATTCAATATTAATATAAATATTTATGATATTTACATACAAGCCATGCCCAGCCAGTCACATGACCACCAAGCCACACCCACAAATTAGGCCACGCCCATGGTTAGTGATCTCTGGGATCTAAAATTATGAGTTTGGTGGTCCCTGAGGTTCAAAAGGTTGGCAACCCCTGGACTAGAAGACCTCCAAGCTCTCTTCCAGCTCTATTCTGATTGATATTGATTAAATAAATATATAATGTAGAATTAGGTACATTTGTTGGTGACTGAATACTTCTTGTGGTTTCATTCGAAAATGAAAAATGAAGTTGTGACTTACGGCTTTGATGAATAGACAGGATAGATTATATAGATAGTCCTCAACTTACAACCATCCATTTAGTGACCATTCAAAGTTACAACAGTACTGAAAAAAAGTTGACATGGCCATTTTTCAAATTTACAGCCGTTGCAGCATCCCTATATTCATGTGATCAAAATTTAGGCATTTTGCAACTGATATGTATTTATAACAGTTGTACTGTTGCAAGGTCATCTGATCACCATTCATAACTTTCCAGCTGGCTTCCAACAAGCAAAGACAATAAGGAAGCCAGACTCACTTAACAACTGCATGATTCACTGAAGAAATGCAGTGATTTACTTAATAACTGCAGCAAAAATATCATAGAATGACTTTAACACCTGCCCTGCCAAATTTTGGGCTCTATTGTGGTTTTAAGGGCTACCTGTAGAAAATTATGATATAACTTTAGAGAGAGAAGTTAAAATATAATTTTATTTACAGCTGCTGTGAAATATATTGGTAGAATATTATATCAGCATAGCTGATTTATTACTGACCATAATAAATTGTAATCTAATTACACCTTTGGAACCTGTCCTTTCTGCATTTCTTTTCTATTGTAGATACAAAACTGTTAGGCTGTTTAATAGATGCAGATGCAATGTGCACAATAATTAATGCAGAAGCCATAAAAGAGATTTGGGTTATTCATGTGAAAGAATTGCAGTAGGAAACGCAGAATCTGGACTGGAACTTAAGTTGCTGAGATTTGTTCTTTGTTACGTATGTTTGAACGTTTAAGATAGACTCTGTGCTGTGAGGAATCTTCATTTTATGTATTATGCAATAGTTTGTAAAAATGGTTCAAAATAAAATACAATCATGTAGAATATTTTTGCTTGCATCTCTAGATGGCACTTGATTCATAACATATAAAAGAGAACACGCAGCATCAATAAGTAGAACAAGTGATTTGGAGAAAATGACAGAAAAATATGTACTTTTTTAAAAAAATTAGGATACTAGCAAAGTCTTCGAAAAATATTATGTTGAGATTGTTAGCTGCCTTTAGGGATTGGATGGCATTCAAATAAAAATTTGTACTTTTCCCTAGAAATAAACCTGACTATTACAGTCATAAAAATAAAGAGCTATTGGTGTATTATTTAGAAAGAAGAGACCCAGTTTCAAAATGTCTCTGAACCATAAATCTTAACTGGAATCTGAGTGACCCACTTTGTGATTGTCAGGGTATGGGAGAGCACTGCTTGTAATTTAAAAATGATGTTAATATAGATAAGATAGGGATGAAATTCAGAATTTGAGACTAGAAAATAACTTAATGCTGTTCTGAGAATTAAAAAGGTATTTGAAAGCCACCACTTGTCAATTCCATGTTCAAAATAAGGCCTCAATTTAACAGACTTATAGGAGGAAAGGAGTGTCCATTAGAGCTGATATACCTTAAATGTGACTGGGATTCTATGGTACATATGTTGCAGATAACAGATAATCAAAGTTGGAAGGGACCTTAAAGGTCATCTAGTCCAACCCCTCCCCCGCCCAAGCGGGAGACCCTACACTATTTCTGACAAATGGCAGTCCAATCTCTTTTTGGAGGTCTCAAGTGATGGCGCTCCCACAACTTATGAGGGCAAGCATGTTAGGAATGTAAGTCACCGAACAGTTGGGTTAGAAAATATATAAACCTGGATAGACATTTTAATACTGTCTCTTTCAGGGAATGCTAAAATTGTAATTGGGTGTGGTTCCTCAAATGGCTATAAGATGGAGCCAGAAACCTGGTTTGTTCTCTTCTGTTGTTGCTGAGAGTGTTGCTGTTCCTGCATTGACTGTTGCTGATCATCGTTAGTCTTGGATTTGATGTAAGTCTGTTACTGAACTGTTTTGTGATTACCTGGACTTCTGTTATTTTGCGTTATCCCTGGATGAAAGCTGACTGCTTTAACCGTGAATGACTTGGACTGTTTGTTGAAACTTTAACGTTTACTAGAAGTAAAAAACTACATTTTTACTAGTACCAAGTGTATCTGTGTGCGGTCATCTGTGTGTAATCTTTCACCACTTCTCACTATGGACTCCCTGTGTGGACGCTCATTCTCCTAATGGGAATTACCTCAACACTGGTTATTGGCCCAGCTACCAGGCTCAATAACTGAGCAGTTAGTGTACTACACGCAGTACCATGATACAGACAGCCTGTGTTTACTGTTTTAATTGGTGGTTTACCTGTCATGCTGTAAAGATGACACAAGACCCGGTTCAACAAGTCTAATCACTGATAACCCCACTCCGATGAAACAAAAGTATGTTTCCTGCGTCTATGAAATAGCAGTCTACTTCTCTAAGAAGGGTTAGGGAATTCAGTTAATTGATCCAGTCCCGGATGTAAATGCTTGGGATTCAGATAATAGGGACGATGCCAAGAAAGCTGCTGGCTTTAAACAAACAACGACAAGCTCTTTGATATAATTGACTAACACTAGAGTGACCAGGCAGCTAGTCCACTATTCCGTGGAGAAGAGTCTGCTGCCAGGGTTGGGAGAACTTATGAAAAGGGTTTGCTGTTCATGACAGTTTAGTGCCAACACTACATCTTACATGAACTGTTGGAGCATGTCTTCTGAAAGGTCCGATATGGTTAGCTTCATTTGAACTAATGAAAAGAACTTCTCAAGAAACTATATGAAAAAGGCTACTGGATATTTTAGAGCTGCATCAGAGTTTACATATCATTCGTCTTCCTCTTTGGATGAAAAGTCACTATGATCGATTACGTCTCTCCTGGAAGTCCTGAACCAGAGATAAATCTGACATTGACTGACATAACGCGGAAGGTTGTCAGAAGCGAAAAGATGGCTTGGATAGGGACCAACTGTAGTATAGAAACAACACTAGATAGAGGATTGTCTTCACTGGCCTGTTGCTGTTAGGAAATCGTTTTCTTTGTGGGTTCAGGGACATATAGCTAAATTTGTAAGAAGGGAAAACAACAGAATATTTGGTAATCCCCAAAGGTATAAACAAATTGCTAGTTTAGCTGATGTCTTGCAACTAAACTGTAATCATGACTTGTGGGTGTTTGATAGTGGAGCATCACAGATGCATACTAGAGAAAGACGGAGGTTTGCTCAAGATGTCATACAGTAACACAACATGTATCATTGGAAGTGATGGAAGATGGAAAGCGTCTGTAGAGGTACTGCATATTGTTCAGTT
Source organism: Laticauda laticaudata (assembly GCA_004320025.1). NCBI lineage: Eukaryota > Metazoa > Chordata > Lepidosauria > Squamata > Elapidae > Laticauda > Laticauda laticaudata. The sequence goes on along the minus strand of BHFT01020127.1, from coordinate 39,981 downwards.
AAACGAGCATTTAACTATGTTATAATGCTACCTAAAATGAAATTAAATTATATTATCAGTAGGCTTTAGTTAAGCTTGGTTATGTAGTAACTTTTAGGGGACGATTAACTGCATATAGAGAAAGAGGGTAAAAGTGTTACTGCTACTTAGAGAATGATTATATGTGATACATGACTGACCCAGTTGAAGAGGCTAAACTCGGTTATAACAATGCTTTTAAGCCACATGAGAATGATATACATTTACCACATACATTAGACCTTCAGTAGCGGCACATTAATTTCAAAAAATGCTCAAACAAACTGTTGACTGTCAGAGGGAGTAAAATTAAAATCCATGTAGCAAGTATTGAAACTCTAATGCCTGGAGCAAGATAAAACGCAAGTTGTAGTAACATGTTAAACAATGATTAGTATACTATCATACTATATCTGATAATTGCTCATTATCCTTAGTGAATAAATCAATATTTATTACCTGCACCACATTTGAGCTCCAGCATGGGTCATGTTTCCTAGCAAGGCTGAAGGGCAACATAGAGCTTAGGAAGTTTTTACTAAGCTATATCGATAGATCGTTTAGATTCTGGGATCCAGGCACAGTCATCGTTTATTGTAGTGCTGGTGATATATTCTTGAGCACATTTGTGATAATACTGGATTACAGGAATCCAGCAATGGATATATTGACACTCAAATAGTCCCTAAAGATAAAGCTCACGAATAGCCATCAAAGAGTGAAATGAAGAGACACAGGTTCGTGGTAGAGATCAGGAGCAAGTGAACAGGTGAGTCCACCAGTAAGCCTGTATTACCAAGATTGTTCAACCTGTGGTAAGCACCAACGCATCCCTATAGATATCAGCTCTGTGTTGTATGCCAAGTGAATACAGTTCCTGGTAATATAGTGAACCTAAACGCGATCCTGCTAAGGATCAGGCTTGCTTTGGCATGGAAGCAGTGGATAAAGGAAACTGGAATCATTAAAAAAGTTGGAAAGTATTGAAAATGTTAGGTTACCACCAGTAATATGCTTACAGTAGGGCCGATATTTAATGGATTTAAAGCTTAAGACAGGTGTTGAATGGGACCCGGTTAGCTCAGAAAGCCAGAGTTAAGTAGACTAAGGGTTCCATACCAGATAGCCAAATGACCCTGATGAGTGTTTGTACTCTAGTCCCTGAAGGCTACCAATTACGAGCAGCATTAGTGTGGCAGCTAAGAGAAATATATGATAAATTCATTTAATTTGGAGACCGGCATACTGCATGCACCGTGTGCAACACACTATATATTTAAAAGAAACCTTTAATATCAAATTGAGAATTAAACTGATTGCTGGAGATTGAAAAAGAGTCTTATGGCTTGAAGCAAATCAGGATATGAGTGGAACCAGTGTATAATTAATGAATTAACTAAGAATTAGGTTTTGTAGCTGGCGTGGCTTGATCCATGTTTATTTAAAAAAAAAGTAATGTTATAGAGCTTCTTAATTTTATGTTTACTGAGACATAGCATTAATCATCAAACTGAACAAAAAGCTACTAAAAATTAATATCCACTATCTATGAGAAAGAAATTTAAAATAAAAACAATGAGGAGAAATGAAACCAATATATTTCCGTTTAAAGATAGAACTAGGGGAGGATACAAAATCTCACAGGCAGACAAAATTAACCAATTACTAAAGAATGTTGTAAAATGGAACTTCTGTAAGCTGCTAAGACCACCTAATGAGCCTAGGCTAGTTCATAGCCATAGAGTACTCGTCCAAAATCCTGACTTTCTGATAAGAAACATTTATCAGTCCTTGATTGCGTAGTTTTAATCTTATCTCAGTAATTGGACCAAGGCCAGATATTGCATACCATGTTAATACAATGTAGCGAGATTTAACGATAAAAGACGCGAGGCCCACACTGAAAGGCAACTGGCAAGAGCTTGGCTAAACGTTGTTAAGGAATCTGAAACAACACTGCATTATGCATTGTATTTAGAAGCCAAAAATGAATTGAATTTAATGCATATGCTGATGACAAAGTTGTTGGCTACAAGACATGACAATACACACGTAAATCCTGCATTGATATGCTAAGGTATTATTGGAAAGAGTGTTGCATTGTATGTTCGTACAGTCTATCTCGAACCTAGTTAGAACATTTTAAGTTTATTATACAATGCAGGCCGGAGTTTCGATGTTCTAGTTCATTATGTTAGATGTTAGTTTATTAAAGAACAACTATTGATTGATATGGGAGATTGATGAACAGTTTCTCTTGTTTATTGGAAGATAACCAGATCAGCAATATCAGATGCGCTTCCAAATCTCGCTTTAAGATCAAAACACACAGAATTTAAGATATTTTAAATGTGAACAATTGTGCAAAGTAAGAAATGATTAAGCTCGAATACTGTAGTCAGAAAAGTAAACATTGCAGAAATCAATTTTACAAAAGCCAAGCTTCTGTAAAGCATAAGGCTAGCATGCTGAAGATTGATGACTTAGAATGTAAGGTTCTATATATTGTCCTACCAAGGGAGAATATTAGGAATGTAAATCATCTTACAGTTGGGTTGGAAAATATAGAAACCAGGAATAGACATTTTAATACTGTCTTGTCTCTTTAAGGGAATGCTAAAATTGTAATTGGGTGTGGTTCCTCAAATGGCCATAAGATGGAGCCAGAAACCTGTTGTTGCTGAGGGTGTTGCTGTTCATGCATTGACTGTTGCTGATCATTGTTAGTCTTGGATTTGATGTAAGTCTGTTACTGAACTATTTTTGATACTGGACTTTGTTATTGGATTATCCCTGGACTGAAAGCTTTAACCGTGAATGACTTGGACTGTTCGTTCAACTTTGCTTAACGGTTTTACTGGAAGTTTACTATACAGTGTATCTGTGTGCTGGTTGTGTGTAATTCTTCACCCCTTCCTCTCTGTGGCAGCTTCTCAAATATTGGAAGACTGCTGTCATGTCTCCCCTGGTCCTTCTCTTCACTAGACTAGACAAGCCCAGTTCCTGTAATCATTCCTCATATGCCTTAGCCTCCAATCCCCTAATCATCCTGGTTGCTCTGTACATTAAAAAGGCAGTTGCCATTTTATGCATGTAATTTTCATTTTTATGTAAAAAGATGCATAGCATAACAAATGCTTTTTGTTCTCATAGTGAAAGGTATTTTTAATTATAAACGCAGGAGTCTCTGAAGATTCCTGCTTCTGTCATTGTTAACATTTCAGGTTTTTTAATTCTTCTGTTACTGGTTTTTTTCTTAGGCTGGATATGGGTATGGTCTTCCAATTTCTCGTCTATACGCTCGATATTTTCAAGGGGACCTCAAATTATATTCTATGGAAGGAGTGGGTACAGATGCAGTAATCTATTTAAAGGTAATAATGGATTATTCGAGGAACACTATGAATGTACTCTACTAAGTCTTTAGGTTTTATAGCTGATTATATTTTGGTGTCAAGGGAAGTGCTTTATTGCTATGCATTTGCATCAGAAGTCATTGTGATTTACTCAAGATAATATTTTTCCACATTCTGGAAACATTTTCTTGAATACTTTATTCATAGATAATAAAATAGCCTTCGGAATCAGATTGGTAACGAAGTTCAGTTGTAACATTACTAAACTTTTCTCTGTTTATTCTTTCCAATAAAGCTGTTCTTAAAATGGAAACATTGAGATAGAAAGCATTATTTCAGCTAACAGGCAATTGAATCTTTCATTACTGAAACCCAACTCCAAATCTGAATTGAAATATATTTTATTGTAAGGCTTTAGTAATTAAATATAATTATGTGTCTGCAGTAAGAAGATATAAATCCACATGCTGTAGTACAAACAAAAGTACAGAAAGTGAAATAAAGATTGAAAATATAAAATATGTGATAAAGTACATATTCCATTGAATTTGTTTTGAGCATATACATTTTCTTCATTTAGGATGACCTCTCTTACTTCATTGAATTTTCTTGTAATCAGTTAGAATGATCTAAAGCATATTTTTATTCCTGTTTCTTTCTTTAGGCACTATCAAGTGAATCATTTGAAAGACTACCAGTTTTTAATAAGTCAGCTTGGCGACATTACAAAACCACTCCAGAAGCAGATGATTGGAGTAACCCTAGCAGTGAACCCAGAGATGCTTCCAAGTATAAAGCTAACAGATAATTCATCAACATTTTCACCTTGATACATACTTGCATTCAACAATGCTTTGTTTCAGTTTCCAAACTCCTCTAAATAGATTTCTTTAGAAAGATCTGTTAAGGAATTTGAAATAGCAAGAACAGAGGACTTTGAAGGACTGGCATTATGCATTTTTGGTGTGAGTTATTGTAATTATTTTGCCAAAACATGCTTGATTACAAAGTCATAAATTAGAAAGAGTATTGCACTATGACTGCAGTTATAATCTAAAATTGTATAGTAAAGGGGTACTATTTTTAAGATCAGTTTCTAGTTATTTGAAATAATTGAAAAAAATGTTTTGACGTTATTTGACAGTAATGTCTTGCACAGCAATATAATGCAACAGAAAAATTCTTGTGTACTTGAATGTGTGCATAGAAAGCTTATTGCTGCATTTGTATATGACACTATAATCCGTTATTTAAAAAAATGCTCATCATTATGGAGGTTTGTCAGATCTTATATCGGTATGTGATTTTTGATATTATCAAAAAAGTCATTGGGGCTTTAAATGTTTTGTTTCTAATTCCCAGTTTTCCCAAAGCCAGATATTTAATACTGATTTAGTTTTTATGGAAAGACTTTCATTTTGCAGGCATGATCCTAATAAAGGTTTCCTTTTTTTATTAATAGCTTCAATGCTGTAAACATGTAAACTGCCTCTTCTGTTAGGCCAAATCTATTGATAAATAAGACAACTATGTTTTATAATTTAAGTATTTTCTATTGATTATAAAGAAATATTGGCTCCATAACATCAAATATTTAATTTACAATATTAATATTAGTCATTTGAGACCCATTTATTAAAATGAAAATAATTAGCAAAAGGATCATAAAAGCAATGTCAAATATTGTTAAATTAAATAGTGAACAACACCCTGACATGTGTAAAAATTATTTATTTTTTAATGGAAACAAAGAATAAAAGTGAATCAGGACACATTAGAATGATACTGCCTCCAATATGGCTAGAAATAGAATTTGATTTTCAAAGAAATCAAGTAAGATTTCTTCTAATATTTTTTCACAGAAGCAATATTAAACTGCGGAGAGCTTCAGAATACACAAAGACTCTTCGTTATCTTTAGATCGTTATCTTTGTTTATGTTTTGACAAGAAGCTATCAATCAATTCGTGATACAGTTCTAATCTAAAAATAAGGAGAAAGTTTTATTTTTTATTTTTTTGGCTAGATGGGTATAATTACTATGGCAATCTTTATTTAGATGTAGCAAGAATCTTAATTCCTAATTAAAACAAAGTACCTGAGTTGCAATTGAGTCATCTATAGCTTTGTTTCGAAACTTTTTCGATATACATATTTGTGTCTCTAATTATATACATGCATTTAATCATGTTTATTAATGTTATGCTGTTGCCTTCTTTCTCAGCATCAGAAATCTTTTGTACTCTGAAAAATATCCCTATTAGCTCTATGTATATGTCCAGTAGCTCACAATTTAATTAAAAATAAAATAAAGTACAGAGTGATCAACATAAATCTACTTTTAGAACTCCTAATCTTGTGTGTAGAACGATTAATCTTACTGGGTTAAAGTGTCTTGGCCAGGACTGTCAAACTCATGGCCCGCAGACCAGATGTGTTTCACACTGGCCACGCCCAGTTTAGCGAAGGGAGGAAAAGTTGGGATACATCACGTGAGTGATGCGAGTTTGACACCCCTGTCTTGGCACCTTAAAAAACAGATGTAGTAAACTCTTTGCTTTTCATATGGAAAGGACAAGAATGAAAAAATGGTTTAGTCACTATAAGATACATTCAAATCCTCTTCCAGAAGATTTGGAATGGATACTATTTAATCAAGTGCCAGTTTCAGTGGTGATATTCTACCCGTTCAGCCCAGTTCTGGTGTACCGAAGAACCAGTGCACTCTGAGTCTCTCCAACGCTCTGCAGTTGGGCCCACTCACCCACCTCTGCTCCTCCGTCCTTTTTAACCTCTCAGTTGTTTGGTATAGGAGAGCGGATTGTTGTGCTAAACTGCTGAGAGGCACAGTAGCTTTGTTTTTATTATTTTAATGTGTGTGCAAAGTGTATGTTTGGTGCAATGCATGAATCACGTGACCCCCACCAAGCCACGCCACAGAACTGGTGATGGGAACTTTTGAATCCCACCACTGGCTAGTTTGGTGTAGTAAAGCATCAAGCCAGAAACTGGGAGATTACAAATTGTTGTCCCACTTTAGACACAAAGCCAACTGAATGACATTGAGCCAATCACAGTTTCTTGGAAGAAGGCAGTGGCAAACCTCTTCCAAATATCTTGCCAAGAAAACTGCAAGGATTAATTCACATTAAGTTAAAGGTGTCCCTGCCTCCCAAACTACACTTGTAGTTTAAACTTAATTAAAACTTGTATTTCTATCTTAGATATGACTGTGCCATTTTGATGTGAAGTTATTTTTAAAGATATAGTATTGCCTTCTGGAACTTCTGTTTTATTCCTAGTGTGCAGTCTTGGAATTTCCTGAAATAATTTCCCATCCAGGTATTAATTAGTTATGACCCTATTGAACTTTTCAGGGTCAGCTGAGATTGGCTAAAACCACTTAATTAGCTGCTTAGTTGTTGGCCATTAGATAGAAAATAAGGCCTAGATAAAAGCAAATAATATGTACCAGTAGATGATTTAGTGTTCCTCCTTTCTGTCGTTTCAGTATACTGTTGTGCTCTTTTATGTAAGCTGTGGTCTAAAATATGGGCAACTTCCTTGCTGAGTCTCATCATTCTTGTTTTACAGACAGATTTAAATGTAAATGCAGCATTTTAATGTTTGAAGAATTGTACTGATATTATCTATATAATAACTTGAAGCCAAATTAGAAATTAAATTCAGTTCTATGTTACATATAAAAAGTAGTACTGAAGTAAAATAGTATTAGGAAGAAAAGTTTCATAAAACTTACTCTAGACTTGTTTCTCTACTAAAATGGCTCTCAAATGCTTTTTTATCTATATCATTTCCCATTTGAGATGCTTGATTTTTAAGGAATCTCCTGCTGCTGCTTTTTTTATTTCCAAAGATTTTCAAGGATTCTGTGGGATTTTTTAAAATAAATAAATTACAGTACAATGTCACTTTAACAGATCAGTTGGGAGGGAATAGCCATTAAATTTGCATATCCATCAAAATACAAATTAAATAATTTGTGGGAACTGAATCAGTTGTGCAAATGGCAGATTGAGGGAAATGATGTGATTTGCATCTTTGAATAAGGATGTCATTACACAAATGATACAAACTGAGTGTAAATTTAACTAATTTTTAACTGTCTAGAACAGGGGTGTCAAACTCAAGGCCCAGAAGCCAGATCTGGCCCATGGTGTACTTAGATCTGGCCCGCAGGATGGCCCTGGAAACAGCAAAGGACTGGCCTTTGGGAGGCCAGCCTTCTCGAATTCCATTTTCACTGGCAGAGGGTTGCAGAAGGCCGTAGCAGCTGAAAACAGAGCCTGGGAGCCCATTTTCGCTGGCAGAGCACTCAGGCCACCAGAGGCGCCCTCTCCTGACATGAGTGACGTTGAGCTGACCATGTCCACTCCGGCTCCCAGAGGTCAAACACAACCCTGATGCAGCCCTCAATGAAATCAAGTTTGATATCCCTGGTCTAGAATATTTTGGATGCAATTGATGTTATTTTGAGGGAAGTGGAGGTGAAAGGTACAAATTTAGTGAATTATATTTGAAGTCCACTAAATCAAAGTTTTATTGAATTCCATCAAGAACGTAAGAAATGTTGGATTCTCAAAGTAATCTTGATTGGTTCTGTCCAATTTTACAAAGGGAGGCAAGTATAGTATACAATATGTGATTTCTCTGCAATACACTTTCTCAAAAATTTCAATATCTAATTTTTTCCTGAGAAATGCTCTGGTAGATGCCTTTTTAAAGTATAAAATCTTCCTTTTTTAAGTATCAAAAAAAAGTCAAAAAACTGTGGGAAAATAAATGAGGTTATAAAATGGAACATTAAACATTTCAGTTGCTTTAAAATGTATATTTGTATTGAAGGTAAAAGTACAGTAAAAGTCTCATTTGGAAAAAAACAGAGAGGGCAGTGATTTTCAGCATTAACTTTTTGAGACATTAGGAAGAAAATGACTGGATTCATGTATGCACTATTTAGTTTATTTAAGCATTGATAGTTCACATATCACACTAAGAAAAATCAACCAAGCCATCCTCTAAGTGTAGCACAATGTGTGGAAGCCACTAAGTTGTTTTATTTCTTTCATACAGGTAGCAATAACGGCAGTGCCAGATCTTGGCTGATGCAAAGGGAAAGTTTCAGCTATCTTGGGATCCTCCTGCTGTAAGAACATCATGTGTCTATCCTTATAGTGTGCTGTACTCCCTTCTCTCAAAATAATTTGAAAACCTAGGATTTAACAGCATCTTAAAATTCTTTGCATCTTGGCTTTCTTCCCTGAACTTGAAATTGTCCTCAATCAAATGCTTCACTGGTACTTCACTCATTCCAAAGAAATTAGTCTGTTTTTAAATTCATTAACCCTGTTAGCCTAAATGGAAGTTATATGTCACTGTTAGGTAGTGGTATTTTTATTTTGTAAGAATAGAACTTTATTTGGTTAGAAAGCCTTTTCCTTTCCTCAGGGAAGGAAAAATTGGTTGATGCACATTTATTGTATATAATCAAATATTAGCTCATTGGTATCATATGAGAGGAAATAGCTCCTTTTGTATGCTTTTAAAATTATTTTTAATAATGAAATAAAAATAAGAATAATGCCAGCAGGAAGAAATGACAATGATTATAAATGAAGAAAATGTAAAATAGCAAAATATATTGTGATGATTAAAATAAAAATAAAAAAGAGGAAAAACTAACAAAAATGTAAACAGATTCCTATGATATCCTGTGGTATTGGTACAAAATTAATCCAGTCCATATGTTAAATATGTCAGATTAAAGTGTATTTCATCTTATTTTCAGTACAGATAAACATGTAAAAAGGACAGAAAATCATATCCTGAACCCAAACCTTAAAAACAGATTGATATGTTTGTTTGCGTTTAGATGAAATTTTTCTCTTAGCCTTGCTCAGGTTTGATAAAGCCAAAACAGATTCCATGTTTTACATATATATTTCAACATCATATTAAGTGTTTGGGCGGGGGCGGGTGTTGTTTCTCAGAATTTACTGACAAATGTAGTAATTTGAAAACAATATGATGTAGCTGAACCAGATCAGATCATATGAATTAAAGAATCTTCAAATCTTTTTACAGCATTAGCATAAAAATACCTTGATACCTAACTAACCCTTTTAAAACAGTTAAGAATGGTACAAAAGCATGACTTACTTTCTAGTGAATTAATTTTGTTCTTAAATCATAAGAAGTATAGTTTATATTTTTTAACATTAGAATCACTGATTCTTCAAAATTAGAGTATTCCAGCTTCATTCCACAATTTAGATGAAGAACTGATATAACTTTTATTTTTTATTTAAATTGGATTAATGATTTCCATTAGAGTGCTGCTTCTATTGAGGATCCTAAAATTTCAGGTAATGTATTTGGGCCATTTTGCTTAATAGATCTGTCAGCTGTATCTACTGATATGTGACTATTGTAAGAAAGTCATGTTCAAAATGCAGTCTCACAAAAGTGTTTAAAACAACCTTTAGAAATCAACAGGTTCAAAGTACAGGTAGTCCTCAAGTTACAAATGTAATGGAGCCTGCAAATTACATTCATAACCCAAAGTTTCATAGGTGTGAATCACGAAAGTTAAACATGATCACTCCCGTCTTTTCCCACACATTTGCTAATCAAATTCTTGGGTTATTAAGTGCACTTGAGGTATCTCAGAGTAGGGAAGGCCATGGGAGGCCTATTGCTTTCCCTGACACACTCTCTTGCTTCCCCCCCCCCCCCCNCCCCCCCCCCCCCCCATCATGCCCAACCATGTCACTTATCTTAGGTAGTTTTCAATCAATTATAATCCTCTTCACGATTTTGCTTGGAGCAAGGGGCTTGCCGAGGCCTGCAGGGATGAGAGATTGAGACTGTATTTTCAAAAACTCTTTCCTGGCAAAAATGGAGGCCTACATTCTCACTGTCAAAGGCTTCCTCAGGCCCTTTGCCAATGAGAACAGAGGCCCAAAGGGATTCACACACCATCCTGCCCTCTTCTTTCCAGCAGAGGACTTGAGGAGGCCTTTGCCAGTGAGAACAGAGGCCGGAGAGACGCATGTGGCCCTCCTGCCCTCTGCTGTCATTGGCAGAGGCCTGAGGAGGCTTTCACCAATGAGAACAGAGGCTTGGAGAGATTTAACTTGTCATATAAATGCACTCCATAGTATGGATAATAATATTTTAACATGTCCAGTTTAAAGGCTCATAAGGGTGGAAAAGACCTACATTCTGACCTCAGAAAACATTTTTGGACCAAGTTGGGAGTGCTTGCCTAGGTAGCCCTGTGTTACATAAAAAGCTGACATGAATGTGAAGGATGAAATATACTAGAGAAAGGGATTGCCTTCTCATGGAATTCCAAACATATGGAGCTCTTCATAATACTGTGTAACATGTTCTAGACTTCTGGAGTTGCCATATATAAAGTTATTTCACTGTAAATGCTGTGTATGTCCCTTCTTCCTTTCATACTCTGCAATAAAAATACTAAAATGATTGTTTATTATTGATTCTTTGGGGGCTATATTTTCACCATTTATTCTTAAAATAGTTAGGGTTTCGGCACTTAAATTTACTTCCCAAATTTGATTGCATTCTTCTGTCTGAAGCTTTTACCACACATATGGTGTGTTTTTGTTTCAATTGTAATATCCTATCACTTAATCTGCTTTAGCAGAGTTTACTGTACAAGACTCCAGTAATCCTTTGAGCACAATTATGCCTATTCTGCCTTCTCTTGATTTTTCCAGCTGGACTCTGTATCTGAAAAGTCCTAGCTCTTTGTCTTTGTACCCATCCAAAAGGCTGAAGTTGGTGTGACTGATTATGGTTTGATTGAGAGGGTCATTCTGAAGTTAGGACAGATTTGTTAATGACTACCTGAGTGTTTACAGAAGATATTTTAAGAAAGCAAGCACTGAAAGCAACATTTCCTCCTCCTGTCTGTGTGTGCATGTGTGTGTATGTGAGAGAGAGAAAATGAATACATGAACCATAGTGCTTCTGTTCGGAATAGAATGCTAATCTTAAATCTTAATCAGAACCAAAAATATACTGAGTCTGGACAGAGCACCTTAAAACCATGCACCCATACTAGTAAGTATAAGTGTCTTTCCCCAATTGTCCACTGTATCCATGATTTCTGCTGCATCCTATGTCCAAGCACAGGAATAGGATAATTTCATTGAAATTTTGTCACTAGAAGAGTGATGGATTATTGCTTGTTTTTGTTTTTATATTGTGCTTTTATTTTTATAAGTCACCTGGAGTTACTGAGAGGGAGTTGGGCAGCAACTCATGGAGGAATGAAAGGAAATCTATTGCCAATGTTTCAAGACAGTTGTGGCAGAAGCTATTGTTCATTGGATGATCTTTCCAGCTGTTTCATTGAATTAGATTCTTTTACTCATTTTTTCCTTGTACTGTGTTGAACCTGTGTATATATATTTCTGTAATTTTTGTTGATTCTGTGTATACTGTTTGCTCTGAAAAGCCAAGGTACACTGCATATACACTGGGTCGTGTAATTGGGAGAGAGATTGAAGGAAATTCACATCTCATGCACAGCTCAGCTGCCTGTCCCCTTTGGGGCCTCTCCTTAACTACATGTGGCCTTGCACTGGTCATTTTCCCCAAAGTTCTGTTCCTATTAAGAAAGGTCCTTTTTGCATTATGTGCAAAAAGGATTCTGGCACAAGAATCCTTAGCAGCATATTATTTTTTGCAAAAACAAAGCAGAGCAAAGGAAAACAGGATGATTTTTTTTTCATTAATTCCTTCATTTTGATACAGTTCCTTTCTTGCAAACCATTCCCAGGACATAGATTACTATAAAAAGAAAAGATGTATAGACTTGTTGCCAAAAGTTACCACACTGATGCTCTCGAAAGAGCCTTATGTGCGAGCAGGCGTGTTTTGGGGGGATTATGTGAGAAAGAATGTCAAAAATACATGACTGATTTTATACTTCTCAATTAGATCATGTTTCTGAGCTTGTAAATCTCATATGCTATACACAACTGAATGGATAACATGATCATATAAAATACACGAAGTGTAGCATAGGTGGCCTGTTGAAATCTAGATGGATTTGTTATGTCATGATTCAGTAGACTAGGCAGTAGTTATTTGCCTTTTTATACTTGTGTTCTAAAAATTAATACTTCAGAATAAAAATAATTTAGTATTTTAAATATTTCTAGATAATGGTTAAAGGTTGAGGAAGAAGGATTAAAACTGAAAATGGTTTTTTTACAACTCATTCAGGTGATTAATTTTTTTTATTAGATACTGTAAGAGTTGAAGTGCATGGAAGATAATAGATTTTGGAGGATAATATGTTCTGGGATACTTAAGTTTTGGCAAGAAATAATATCTTCTCAAATTCTTCAGTTTGAACTGATTTGAATTGAATTAAATTGAACATTATTTGGTGAAAAGTGATTTGATACACAAGGAATTTGTCTCCAGTACAGAAGCACTCAGTGTACATACAAAGCAACAGAATCATCATCATCATACTAATAAAAGGGGGGAGTAAAGAAAACAATAAGAATAAATAATAATACTACAATCATGGATAAATATTCATAGACGTTAGATAGCACTGTAAGAATTAGATGTTCTGCAGAGTGATGGCACAGGAAAAAGCTGACTGTGTTTAGCTGTTTTGGCCTAGCACTATCCCAAGGGGGGAGGAGTTGAAGCAATTTATGGCTAGGATGCTATGGGCTTAGATATTTTCTCAGCCCCCAAACCTGTGCAATATACAGATCTGTGGAAGTTTGTGATCAGTAAGCATTTTAAAATATATGTGTGGTGTATCAACATAACTTTCCTCTAGCACTGTTCTGGCACCTTTGTATGACATTCCAGTTGCAAAAAAAGAAAGGTGCTGGTCCCAAGGGGCTCATGCCCCTGTTATAGTCATGATCATGAGATTCACATTTTTTAACAACCAGTTCTGTGGGCATGGCTTAGATGGTGGGCATGTCTTGGTGGTCATGTTATTGGCTGGGTGTGGTCAACTCAAGCATCTCACATCGAGGCACGCATCTCCTCACCTGGCCTCTGATAACTGTGGGGATGTTGCAACAGTCATATGTGTGAAAAACAGTCATAAGTCACTTTTTTCAGTGCCATTGTAAGTTTGGCCACTCCACACAAGCAAAGTACCAGCAAAGGAGGGGAGAAAAACTCCAGAGAAGTTCCTGAGACAGCAAGTCTAGTCCTGCCAAGAATGTAATAAGGGTTAACGGAGAGGCAGTTTCTGTAAGCAACCCCAGAATGTTTCTTTCCTGCCTTCCTTACAGGATTAGGCCAGTAATTTCTTCCAACAACCAGTTCTCCTAACTGCTTAGAATATTAACAATCAGTTCTAGCGAATAGGTGCTAACTGGTAGAATTCCACCCCTGGTCATGATTGCTTGGAGAAGTTACATTCAGCATAAACTTAATATGTTTCCGACAGTGATACACAACAAACCCAGGCATTCCTGCCTTTGTATGCCACCATTTTGACTTCCTCACATGGGTTTGTCTAATGCTTCAGTGTTTTTCTTGAAAGGGTATGTGCATGAGAGACAGGCCACGGATTTTAATGTGAGAAAAAGAGTTTTAAAACTTGAGTGGAGTCTCCATTCACGAGCAGGACCTTGCAATTTGAACTTTTTATGTATTGTTTTAAGGAAGATTCATATTAAAATGAATATTATTCTAGTTAATATTCATTTTGAATATATTACCATGTTTCAAATTTTAGACAATTAAGGTAGGTAAAAGTATATGCAAATCACTTGGAACAATTTCCAATTTGCTTTTATGATGTTTGTGCTTTATACCCTGAACAGCATAGAACCGTGAAGGTGAACCTATGGCACACATGCCACAGGTGGCAGGCAGAGACATTTGTGCAGGCATGTGATCCCCAGACAAACTTACATCACTGCGCATGTGCACGCGTCCCAGCTGTATTTCCAGAAATACTGGAAGTGACAGAAGGGCCCATTTTTCTGCCTTCGAAGGCTTGTAGAGGCTTCCCTCGAGCCTCTGGCAGGCCAAAAAAGGTCTCAAACGGGCCAAAAAATCAGTGGAGAGGCGTGCACATGTGCAGTACAGGTAAGGGGCAGCAGGGGATCGTGTGCGCATACACAGGGGACATGGGGCTGCGTGCATTGCCAGCACCTTCTCAGTGCTGGCAAATGAATGCAAGTGCATGTGCAATTTTTGGCACAGGTGCCCAAAAAGGTTAGCCACCACTGGCATAGAACAAATTGCACCTTATTTTGCTCGTTTTTCCTGCTACAAAAAGTATTTAAAATCCTTACTATTTCTGTTAACTTTTGGAGCAAAATTTACAGTGATTTGCATCGATTTGACTCACAAAATGCCTGGCTAGTCTGATCGTGTACAATTTTTGCCAGTCTTTTTCCACATTTACACTATAAATATTTTTAAAAATACACTTTTTGTTGGTTGTACTATCAATATTATGCACACCTGAGGCCCTTCAGCAACTCAAATCAGGAAAGTTAACTCAGCATAAACCATCTAAGGATGAATAGGTTGTAAGTATCAAATTACATTTGTAGTCAATTTACATAAATAGAATTTGCGGGCACTTGACTAACAATCATAAATTCCAATTTCTAATTGCTGAAATGTCTCTTAAAACAAAGTCCTCGACTTACAAGTTTGAGGACAATAAGCATTCTTAAAAGCAAAATGCTTGTAAAATCTTTATAGTATGATGAAGTATAAGAAATTACTCAGTTGAATGCTTGGTGAATAAGAACTCAGTATAGGTTATTAAACTTAATTATCCTGTTAGCATTCCAAACCATTTGTCTTTTACTTGTGAAAAGGGTAATAATGTACTTTTCATAAGTGGTTGATAGCTTTCATTTCAAGTTTAATTTGTTATATTGATTTTTTTAATGAAAAAAATCGGGAAAGGTGGTTTCCTAGACTCAGCAGTAGGATTCAGCCGATTTGGACTGGTTCAGGTGAACAGGATGCTAATTTTACATCCAATTTGGCGAACCAGTAGTTCCAAAGATCAGCTGGCCCCTCCCCTCCCAGGAATCCCCACACACATGGTTCTGGTTCCCAGGTAAGTGCAGGGAGGCTTCCTAGGCCCAAAACAGGGCATGGGGGGTGCGAAGAAAGAAAAAGAGGGAGGGATAGGAGAAAGAAGGGAGGGAAGGAAGGAAGAGAAAAAGGGAGAGAACAGGAAGGGAGGGGAGAAAAAGGGAGGGAGGAAAGAAGAAAGAGGGAAGGGAAAGTGAACGAGATGGAGGGAGGGAGGGAGGAAGAGGAAGGAAGGAAGGATTACAAACCCTGGCACTAGATGCAGCTTCAGAGGATGCTTTGAACTAGCACAACAATCCAGGGCTGGCCATCTGGCTTAGGGACAATGTCAGCAGTGGTGCCATGTTGTCCCTGGCCACCCCCAGCAACTGCGCTGTGGAGAGTCCAGGACTCCAAGTGGAGGTCGAGCTTGGGGAGGGGTCTGAATGGCATCAACCTTCTAGCCCGTGGGGCTTACAAAGCTCATTGGGGCTGCCTGCAAATGTAAGGCTGACACTGCACACATTGCCCTCTATCAAAGGTAGAGCATGGACCAGTAGGTGGGGACTGGAGAACTGTGGAAGGACGACTTGCCCAAAAGAATTGGGGCAGAGCTTTGCAGCTTTTATCTGCCGGCTGGACTTCTCTCCCCTTTCTGCACTGTCCTGTTTTTCCAAACCCCTGGGCTGAACCAGGTAGCAATTCCCAAGGAGGTGCCCCAACCAAGGAGAATCAAACTATCCTGTGGCTTGCCCACTGCATAAACTGCTCCTGCCTTTTTTAAAACAGCCACCAGGCACTTCCTTTGGGCATCCAGGGTCAGCAAGCGGCTCATCCAAGAACTGAGGGAGGGGAGGCAGGCATGCTGGCAAAGGAGACGGGCTATAGTTGCCCAAGAGACTGGCCTTGGCTGCAAACCACGGGCACTCTGTTCGGAAAGCTCAATCCCCATTGGCGCTATGGCTGCCCAACCCAGCCAGGATTACATGCCTCCCCTCCCCCATCTTTGCTGAGCCTGGGCAGCCAGGGCTCCTATGAGAATCTGGCTTTCATCACTAGTCGTGGGTTATGGGCATGCTTCACCACCCCATTCAGCCTTTCTAGCTGGCTGTTTTGCCTCCTTCGGGCTGGGCGGGTCTGCTGAATGGCTGAGGAGTTGCCACCCAGGAACTGCCAGGGGTACAGACCCCCAATGATGCGCTTCACTGGGGCTGCTCGGCAGGGAGACCCAAACCCTGCTCCAGACAAAGCTGGCTAAGGAACTCTGGGAGTTGAAGTCCACAAGTCTTAAAGTTGCCAAGGTTGGAGACCCCTGGATTAGACATCCAGCCCTTGCTTATCAATGGAGATCGAGTGGAGGAGAGATTATACTATCTGAGACTTCTCAGGAAACAACAACTGAATGAAAAACTGTTGAGCTTCTACCGCTGCATCATAGAGAGTATCTTAACTTACTGACCTGTATATGGTTTGCCAATTGCACAGTGGCAGATAGGACAGCACTCTAGAGGATTAAGGTCATTGCCCAGAAGATCACAGGTTTCCCTCTCCCCTCTTTGGAAGAGCTGTATAGCTCCCACTGCCTTAAGAAAGTTCAAAATGTTTTCAAAGATCCATCTCATCCTGGGCACCTTTTTTTTGAACTATTACCATCTCGCAGATGGTACATGATAATAAAAACAAGGACAAATAGGCTGAAAAACAGGTATCTCAGGGCAGTAAATATTGAATTATACTGAATAGTGCAATATTAATGCAATATCAGGGGTATTTAAGGTGGTATTTAATTTCATTGTATGAGGTGCAATGACAATAAACTAAATTAAAACATGCTCCAAAGATCAAGCTTCAAACATAATTTGATATTTCCACAAATGCTTTGGCTTTCCCATGTACTCCACAGACATTCTAAAAGAAAAAAAGAAGAAGACTGGCTAAAGTGTTATTGGAAAAATGGCCATCTGTCAAGAAGAAAAAATTTCAGGAGAACATAAGAAGAACAACCATATTAGTTTGCTTTCTGAAAAATTTATGTTTTGCAATTGACTTATATCCATTTAGTGAGAGAGCTGATTATGTGCTCCTAAAATTTAATATGTAGAGATTCATATATGTAGAGAAAAGGATTTTTTTTTCTTATCTTTTTCCCCACAAGTGCAAAGTTTGCTTTATTTGGATCAACCAAATGTTGTTCCATTGATTGTAATAATAATTGATTGTGTGCTTGTTGAACAAGCCTGACATTGTGGGCTGAGAATGAGTGATTGGCCCAAGCTAACTTTTAGGGTTTAATACAAGACTAGAACTCATAGTCTCCTGGCTTCTAGCTTTGTGGTTTAACTGCTAGACCAAACTGGCTCTCAAATGTATAGAAAGAGAGATCCCCATGTTAGTAGATGTAGTCTAAAAATGGTAATTCAGATTTTTTTTCAAACATTATTATTTGAATTTTTAGATTAGTAAGTAGGGTCATCTAGTGTGTCCCAGGAAATGTGCCTTTTCTGTCATAGTGCCTGCCTTATGGAATAGCAGCTTCCCAGAAATTCAAACTTCCCCTGCCTTGCATGCTTTTAAATGAGACTTGGAAACCTAGCACTTCCCTGGGCCTGGTCATTGGATTCCTTTAGGCTAGGTATAAAATGGGAAAGGCTGTTGTTTCCTTTGGGTGACTATCATTTTTTTCTGATATTGTGATATTTCTTGCCTTTTAAGTATGTAAGAAGAGACAGCCAACAATCGAAGAGACAACTCTACACATGATCATCACCAGACAGTCAGCACAGAAATCAGATTGATTATGTACTTGGAAGCCAAAGATGGAGAAGTTCTACAATCAGTAAAAACAAGACCAGAAGCTGACTGTGGCTCAGATCATGAGTTCTCATTGCAAAATTTAGGCTTATATTGAAGAAAGTAGTGAAAAGCACTAGGCCACTCAGGTATGAACTAAGTTATATCTCTGATGAGTATACAGTAGAGGTGACAAATAGATTTAAGGAATTAGATCTGATAGAGTGCCCGAAGAACTATGGAAAGAGGTTCACAACATTGTAGAAGAGGTAGCAACTAAAACCATCCCAAAGAAAAAGAAATGCAAGAAAGCAAAATGGCTGTCTGAGGAAGCTTTGCAAATAGCTGAAGAAAGAAGGGAAGCGAAAGGCAAGGGAAAAAAAGAAAGATACACCCAATTGAATGCAGAATTCCAGAGAATCACTAGAAGAGATAAGAATGCCTTCTTAAATTAACAATGCAAAGAAATAGAAGAAAACAATAGAATAGGGAGGACCAGAGTTCTCTTCAAGAGAATTGAAGATGTGAAGGGAACATTTCATGCAAAGATGGGCATGATAAAGGACCAAAATGACAGGAATGTAACAGAGGCAGAAGAGATTAAGAAGGGGTGGCAAAATTACACAGAACTATACAAGAAGAAGCTTAACTTCCCTGATAACCACGATGGGGTAGTCACTGATCTTGAGTCAGACATCCTGGAATGTGAAGTCAAATAGGCCTTAGGAAATCTGAGCAACAACAAAGCTAGTGGAGGTGACAGTATTCCAGCTGAGCTGTTCAAAATCTTAAAAGATGATACAGTATAAATGCTACACTCAATTTTCCAGCAAGTTTGAAAAACTCAACAGTGGCCACAGGTCAGTTTACATTCCAATTCCAAAGAAGGTTGATGCCAAAGAATGTTCAAACTACCACACCATTGCACTCATTTCACATGCTAGCAAAGTTACGTTTAAAATCCTACAAGCTAGGTTCCAGCGGTATGTGGACTGAAGACTACCAACAGTACAGGCAGGATTTCAAAGAGGCAGAGGAACTAGAGATAAAATTGCCAATATACACTGGATCATGGAGAAAGCTGGGGAGTTCCAGAAAAGCATCTACTTTTGCTTCATTGACTACTGACTACTATTTTCCTGGGCTCCAGGATCACCGCAGCCAAGAAATTAAAAGACGCTACAGCCAAGAAATTAAAAGACGCTTGTTTCTGGGAAGGAAAGCTATAGCAACTTTAGACAGCATACTAAAAAGTAGAGACATCACTCTGCCAACCAAAGTGCGTTTTGTCAGGACTATGATTTTCCCAGTTGCAATATATGGCTGTGAAAGTTTGACCATAAGAAAGGCTGAATGCCAAAGACTTGAGGCCTTTGAACTATGGTGCTGGAGAAGACTCCTGTGAGTCCCTTGGACTGCAAGGTGATCAAATCAGTCAGTCCTAGAGGAGATCAACCCTGACTGCTCTTTAGTAGGCCAGATCCTGAAGATGAAACTCAAACACTTCGGCCACTTAATGAGAAGGAAGAACTCACTGGAGAAGAGCCTAATGCTGAGGACAAAAGAAGGAGATGACAGAGAATGAGGTGGCTGGATGGAATCACTGAAGCAGTTGGCATGAGCTTAAGTGGACTCCAGAGAATGGTAGAGGACAGGAAGGCCTGGAGGAACATTGTCTACGGGGTCGGACATGACTTTGCAACTAACAACAACAGAACCACCAAACACATTGTTCTGGGCAGCTGACCACATGGAAATGAAAGTGAGGGGTATTTATACCTTCTCTTGGGCTTTGAACTTGAACTTCCCATTCCTATTCAATAACATGTATTTGCTGTTATAGGGGTCATAGCTGGCTCTGTAGGTTGTCCGAGATTTGTTTGAAGCTTGGAGGATGTGGTGCAACTGAGATGATGCAATGAAGGTGTTCTGGGCAATTCCTATTATGGCTGAGGACTAATCCTACCTTTGTTCAGACCTTGTGCAGGGAATTTACTTTTGAATGGAGCTAGCTATTTCTTTATTTCTTAAGTGCTGACATTTGCTGAGGGCTTTAAGAGTGCCTGTAAAAAGAAACATGTTTTCAGGGAAATATGATATTCTGCCTTTTTAATATTTCACAAAGTATTTCATTCTTCCAGGAGAGGGGTGGGTGCAAACTTTCTACAATTATTTTTCTAATGTGGTAATTTGAAGTATAATTCCAATACAGAAATTCTTTTTAAATACATGCAGATGTATACCAAATCATTTTTAAAATATGGTTTGTGTGCGTGCATGTGTGTGTGTGTGTATCCATATCAATACATGAACAGTGAGGCAGTAAGGGTATTTTCATTTAAATACAAGTAGTAATGATAGTTTTAATATTTGTTATTTGGATCACATTTATATACTTATATATAGTTATGTATAATTATGTATAGTTATACATATTTGTGATAAAATATAGACCTTCATCATTTATTAAATATTTTAGTTCCCCATTCCAATGACAATAATAATATCATTAAGACATACATAATATCACCATCTATCAACATTTTATCTTTATGTCTAGCTATTACTTTTAGTATATTATATAAAATATGCATAATAGTATTCCTCCTATTTCTTGTTTCTGACTCTGTTCTAACCCCTTATTCAGCCAATCCTGTGTTATATAACATTTCCTCTATTCATCATCTCTTGTTTGTTTTAATATTTAAATTCTTATTCTTTTCTTAGCTTGCCTCCCAAATTTCTCCCTTGGGTCTTCATCTCAATTTGCATCTTTCCTGGTTAGCTTATATATCTCTTCCATCTCTACTTTTGCTGCCAAACCTCCAGAGGATCTGCCCAAATCTCTATTTTCTTTTCAAATATATATTTCTGTTTAACCACTGTCATTTTTTGGTCTTTTAGCATGTATTTTCCCTGAATTGTTTCAAAAGTTTGTATTGCCTTCTTTTTCTAATCTTCCTGTTTTATTTGTAGATTTGTCCATTCTATCTTTTGCCCTGGTCTCTCTATTATCTCCTCTATTTCCTGGGCTTTTTGATAATTAGTCATTATCCTTTGTGGAGCACTTTCTAGCTTCCTATTTTATGTTATTCATTAATTCGATTATCTCCCTGTGATTCTTTGTCATAATATCATAAAACATCGACACAAGTTCCTTTTGAAACCCACTTATTTCCCCCTGCTGAAACATCTTGTCTTCCTTTAATGTCCCAATATAGCTCAATAGTCTGTCTATGGTCTATCATTGCCCCAGAGTCTCAATTATCTTTAACCTCAAAAAGTCAATCTGGAAACCATTTACTCAGTCCAGACATTGCTTCTCAGCAGGGGTGGGATTCAACCGGTATAATAACTGGTGTGCCGAGCCATGGCCTAGTCACAACTGTGCCACATGAGAGGCAGGCTGGCACTTGCATATGTGTGTACAGCCCCACTTGTGTGAATTTCCGACACCAGTGCCCCAAAGGCTTCTATCTTGCTTGGGTGGAGTGGCACGTATGTGTGTGCTGGTCTGCAGCTCACACATTCTGGTTTCTCCTCTGGACTGCCTAGGTGTCTGCTCCCAATACTCCAAAATCGGAATGGTGAGAGCAGAGGCTGAGTCAGACAAGTGCATCCAATTCAGCTTCACTGACTCACTGCCACTGCTTGTGCAGGACACCCGATCTGCTTTTGTAGCCTAGGTGATTCTGAAGGAGAACAAAACAGCACTCCCCAAAGGCTTATCCATGCCAGAAGCTTTTACAAATGGAAGAAAGGCTTCAGGGGAGTGATCTCACGGTGCTTCAGGCTTTCTGCCCTTTGCAAAAGCTTTTGGTGTGGAGAAGCCTGAAGGAGCTGTACATGTGCATGTGGTGTGCACACTGGCCCACAGCTCACACAGCCTTCTACCCCTCTCCAAGCCACAAAGGTTGGGAATCGCTGATTAAAAGGCACGCTTGGCTTTGGGATAAAATGTGCTTGCTGAGTGAAGTAGCCAATATTACTCAGCAATCCATGATATAAATTAAGACTCTTCAAGTATTTAACAATATTCCTACTATCAGTGATAATTGAAGATTGTAGGAGTGAGTATAAAAGTATTTCCATGCCTTTTTGTTAATGTGTTACATAAAATGTTACATAAAATGCTGGAAGTGCCATTGCTTGCTGTAAGTTCAGTCAAACCAAAAATATTTGGACGATTAAAATTTGAATTGCATCCATTCTGGATCTGTCTACACAATATAGTCATGGAGAAAAAGTATTTTTTTAAAAATCTGTCCCTGATTATCTCCTGCATGTCACATTCTCTCTAGTGTTTCTAAAGCCGATGTCCCACTTCACCAATGGATGCAAAGAGGACGTAAAATGGACAAAAAAGCTTGCCATCTGTTGGAAAACGTGATGCATCCGTTATGTACTCATTGCATACGTGTTTCATATGCTCTATCCATCGAGCATCCATCCACTGAGATTTCATCCATGCAAGAAGTTTTGAGTTGCACAAAACTTTTTGAACGGATGAACTTTCCGTCGCGTACGATGTACATCCACAATATATACAGGCAACAAACGTTCTATGTATGTTATCATCCGTTAAAAGTCCGCTGTATCCTCTCGGCATTCTCTGGCCATCCTCACAACTCACATCCGCTCCAGCTGAAAATGGAAAGAGGGAGGAAGCGAAAGGTACACGGAACGTCCACACAGCGTTAGCACAGAAATAGAAAGATGTAGGGGATGCATCTCTATATTAAAGCGATTAAACGGACCCAATTATAAACATTTGTCATTATGGGTGTTATTCGGATTATTAGATATGTCTGAGTCTAAATAGTTAGAAAGGCACCTAGCGAACAACCGGAATTTTCTATAAAAAGGGAGAAAATCATCTGGATCTCAGTATCAGTTCCAAGCAGCCGTGGTTACAGACCTCTTCACCCCTTGTCTTGTCTTCAACATTATCCATTGTCTTCCACCATGGATCATACCAGTTCCTATACGGTAGCTGTGGATCATTTCAACAACCAGTAACCCAAGCCCTGTTCAAGACTTTTCAAGTTTACACGCAGGAGAATGAAGGAGGATATCCAAAAGCGTGGTCGAGGATGGAATCGTGAAGAATGGAGTTTGGACTCTATGACCAGTTATGTGAGCTAGAATGAAGACCCTCGTCTTCCACACTTCATGAGGATGCCACCAGCCGATTTTTGATAAAATGTGTTAAGCCATTCAACCAGATTGATCAAGCCTAGCACACTTCTGTTCCCAACCTGACCCTGGACGAAGCGGTGGCCACTTGATTCTGTGGCACCTAGCCCTGAACACTACAGAAACAGCAGTATGCCTGGAGGTGCTACAACAAACACCATCAGTAAAGTGGTAGAAAGTGTGTGCAGGCCATCAATCACCAGAGACAACGTTGGAGCGAGGCTTCCTCCATTTCCCTCACCACTGAAGGAGGCTGAGGAAAGTTGCAGAAACTAAGTTGGTATCCAGAGTGAACTCCCCCACCCCGTTTGGAGCCATAGATTGCGAAAACCGTGGCCTGCAAAAGGGTCCAGCCAACTCAGGGTCCACTTATTACAACTACAAGGGCTTCTTCAGTTATCATTCCTCTTTGCCATTGGTTGATGCTGACTACCGTTCAATGTACATACGAGGGTGCTTCCAGCAACGGGTCAAGCTCAATACCCTAGTATCAATGGCAAGTGACCTCAAGGATGGGCTACGAAAATGCAACACTCACCATTGGGTTTACCAGATCCACACGCCCTACTCAATGACAACACGAAGATGTGCCCTACTTCATCACTGTCGGTGATGATGACCTTCTCTCACCTCAAATAACGACTGACCCCCACAGAGCAACGTACGTTCAAGAACCTCACCCGTGAAGAGGCACTTCCAAACGTACAGGCCTTCACGGGAAGACGCGGGTTGGTAGGAGAACGCCTTGTGCTCCTGGCCCAAAATAGGTTCCAGTAACTTGTTCCACCCACCACTGCAGCATCACCCAGTAGACTGAGGGAGCATCGGTGGAAGCTTCTGCATCCTTTGCACAATCTCATTGCGCCACCCGCTTACCCAGTGGTTGCAGAACCACGCTTGTGGACCATCAAACAAGGAATGCGGACATGGATCCTGGTGAAATGGAGGCATGGCATGAAACCTGATAGACACTGTGGTGTACAAGGCCCCAACAGAGCTTTCACTGAAGGGAAAGAGAAGCAGACGCAAACTCCTGAACAACATATTGTGTGGCAGCTGGGAGGGTGGACCATACAGTCCCCACTAGCTGCACGGAGGTTTATGGTATTCCCACACTATCCTTACCATCCCACAAGCATGCAAAGGCATTATAACCATTTCAAAAGTTTTCACCACAACACTTTATTAAGTAAAAAAAAATGAATACATAGTGTTTAGCCAAAGATAACGTTATTATATAACTGTTTTTAAGTAAAATGTATGAACTTTATTAAAAAAGCAAATTGACCATAGTAAAGACAAGCAATAAAGTGAACTAGGTAACAACTCCAGTCTTGCACTATCTCATCACTCTGAGCATGTCCATGGCTCAGCTTCTCAGCAAGCAGGACTGTGAGCAGTTGCTGTGGGTGTGAGTCTGCGTCTGAGCGCCCAATTGGTGCTGGCCCCGAGGTACAACTAGTGATGTGTGGTCAGAAGCCTCAGAGAAGCCTGATCAGTTCCTTGGAGTTGCGACCCTCATCAAGACTGGAGCAGGCACAGACTGAGACAATTGTCTGTTGTCGGCTTGCGTGTGGCAGTGGAGGAAGAGTGAGTGGGCTTGTCTGCTGCAGCGCGAGTGGGTGTCTGATGCAAAAGCGCTCCTGGATGGGTAAGGGATGTTTCTGCTGTGAAAAGTTCTGGTTAGTCGTAGCCTTGTGTAGGAGGGTCCTATTGAAAGACCGTGGAAAGGTGACAATCAACCTGCGGAGGCACGAGCAGACCTGACTGCTGTGGTCGTAGAGTTCAGTTGGGCCTTGAGGGTTTGCTTGCAGAAGTTGCTGTATCTTTTGCTTCATCAAACTTACTGGCCTCCGGCAGCGTCTGGATAGTCTGGCTCACGTACGGTGATGGAAGGGCTTCCAGTACGAGGATGGTATGTTCGTCGTGGACCAAGCTGATAGCGGAGAATTCTGTGGCTGTCTTGATTGTGTCCTTATCTTCCAATACAGGAACAGTGTGGCTCTGGGCCCTCTCCCCAGTCTTTGCCTCTCTGCCTGCATCCTGTGGACTGGGTGTTGGGCGGTTGGTTCTCTGGTGGCTGCCGCTTCTTGGCTCCATTTGTGACACGGGATCCTCCAAGTCCTCCAAAATGGGGAGGCAGCCTGCGGGGGGGGGTCTTGCTGTTGTGGGCCTCCGAATAGACACCTGCCTGGACAGGGCAGCTGTCTCCTGGCTGGAAAGGAGACGCTGTCTGTGGGCTGTCTGAGGAGAGAGTGTCAGAGGGGCCTGCTCTCGGTGGCGGATCTCACCCTCCAGGAAGCTGCACTTGGCCATGAGTACATCTCCTGGTCACATAGCACAACAGCATCAACCAGGCCAGATTTCTTTCAGGTGTAGCTTGCCACATACAGTGGCATGTGCGTCACCATCCCAGGAGGACATCCGCAGTGTAGCCCAGGCTCTCTTGCCTTGTCTCTCCAAGCTGCCTGCTTCTTCTTCGGTATCCCGATACAGTCTGTCGGCCCTTTCTCCAGAGGTACTCGTCTCCCTCAGAACCATTCCCGACCTCCTTCTCATTGCTCCTCAGAAATATGGTTTGACTGTTTCCTCTCTCCCTTCTCCTTCCCTTGCCTCTTCCTCCCACTGGCAGGGCTTCAGGGCGGCCTTCACCAGCACGGCTTTGAGGGCCCTTGGGCTGGTCCACCACAGCGCAGCTGCAGTTAGACAGCAGCAGCACCAGCAGCACCAACAAGGCAGGAGATAAGCCGAGCTCGAGCAGGCCAGCTTCAGATGTCCAGTTGCCAGGGGTGGTGAGGTTTGGTTCTGTCCTTCTTGCCAGGGCTGGCAGTGAGTAGGCACAGGCTTTTCTCTTCTTCCTTGACGAACCATGGGTTATTTGAAAGATGTCCTGTGGCAGCGTTGTCTCCTCTGAATGATATGCGTGTGACTGCTTCCTTTTATATCCGCGGAGCTGATGCAATTCATACTCCCCGCATGCACAGTAAACGCTTTATATCTGGAGCTGATGCAATTCATACTCCCCGCATGCACAGTAACGCTTTGCATACCGATATACATCCGCTATGCAATCCGCCCCTGTCCACTATGCATCTGTCTTCGCACATTCTCCCCTTGGAAGCCCTTCGGATGTGTCCGCTTCATCCGACTTCCATCTGCTGGGCTTCCTCGTGAACAATCCGCCTTAACATCCCGCTACATACTACCCCCAATCGTTCCTTTTCCGTTCTTTTTCCGTTCTGTTTATGCAAATCGGCGGCATTTTGGAGAGCGGCATAAAACGGAATGAGGCCACCCCCTGAACATGTTGCTTCCTTCCACGTGTCCTTTTTGCATACATTTTGCATCCGTCGGCCAGTGGGACCTAGCCTTAAAGAAAACAATTGAAACCTTAATTCTGTAATATTGCTTAGATTTTATTCCTATTAAGTGCAGGTAACTGCAATGCTTAAGCTGTATTTATATACAAAATTGGGTGGGAAATTATGCAACTTTATGATCAGCATGATTGACTAAGGAATTCTGGGAGTTGAAGTTCACAGATCATAAAGTTGCCATAGTTGCCACCCGATTCAAAATGCTGACTACTGACCTTTGTTCTCACCTTTTTATTTCTTTGAAGGCAGGTGGAGAAAGTTGTTCCATGCCAGGGTTTTTAAGTGTAAATTCTGATGATTGCTTTTTGGGGGCCACCTGATTCCATAAAGATTCCGAGCAGCTTACAATATTTAGAGATTTACAAGATTTGGTCTGAAGGTTTGATCCTGATTTAATACTGATATGTTGGTGTTGACCAGAACTATAAAGATATTTATTCTAGAAAGATAAACAAGGAAAAAGCTTAAGGTAATTTTTTGACAATAGAGAGCAGAAAGAAACAATGAGATTTGTATATGTTGTCATTATTAGAAAATCATTCCTGGGTTAGTAGAGTTACATGGAATTACTATTTCCTGAAAAAAACACAGGTTGATGTTTTTGTTTGAAAGCATGACTAGAATGAATTCCATACACTTTTCGTATTCTATGCATACCACATAGTTTTCTAAATTTAAAACATCCATTCATAGCAGGGTCAAATCAGGATTTGGCTTCCAAATGACTATTAATAAATTATAGCTTCCTATAATCTCTGCCATATCTATTTTTCCACCACAAGAAAAAAAAAGTGGTAAAAATGAAGCAAGTCATGTTTAAGATACTGGAAAAAGTGTAGAGAAGAGCAATAAAAATGATTAGGGGGCTGGAGGCTAAAACATCCAAAGAAAGAATTGCATGTGAAAACAGGGCTGGAGGAAACAAACTT
The DNA here is from genome assembly GCA_004320025.1 of Laticauda laticaudata. Lineage (NCBI taxonomy): Eukaryota > Metazoa > Chordata > Lepidosauria > Squamata > Elapidae > Laticauda > Laticauda laticaudata. The sequence goes on along the minus strand of BHFT01020127.1, from coordinate 12,232 downwards.
GTAAAACTGCAAACACCACAGATAATATTTCAGAATGATTTCTCATATCATGATGCAAAAGACAAGAGAGGTTGTAGCAAATTACAATCTGAGGTGAACCTGTCGGTAGGAAAGGAGATTAGAATGAACAATAATACTTTACAAGATTCATCAAACCTGAAGTCAAGATGTTATTTATTTGCACAAGGCAAGCATTCCTTTTATTTGAAAACTATTCGCTCCAGTGAGATGAGCAGCCAGGAGTGACAAGGAATGGCTGGGAGGGGTGGGGTATGTCGGGCAGGCCTGGTGAGGAGAGGTAGGGCAAGACAAGGCACCCCTTGAGTGATGTTAAGTTGGCCCACCCAGCCACATTACCACCTAGCCATGCCTACTTAGCTGATCATTAGAGCAGAGAACCGATTGTTAAATTATTTGAATCCCACCACTTGCTATGTTCCATCTTTTTATGCAGAGGGCAGCTGAGGCAGTTAAGTAATTTAAAAGGAAAGGATAGTACTACCTGTGACCATATATATAAACTTTACACCTGCTCAGTGATTTTTAATCATCACAAATGATTTATGTTTGTAGTTATATGAATGTCTCTTATTTCTACTGGAATATTTTTTTTTCTTTGCTATTTCCTTCTTTAAAAAATTCTATAGAGCCATCTAAGATAAAATATAACATTCTTGATTTAAAATTGAATCTTCCAGTTGAGTACTGTGATTTTTGAGCAGAAGGCTCTCTATTCAAAATTAACCAAGCACTGGACAGATTATCAAAAATGTAGTTATATGTATACATATATGTATACTACAGTATAAAATTAAATCTGTCTTAAGTTGGATTCACACTACTAAATACATTGAAACACCCATATTACTTTGTTTTTGACAACACTACTGAAAACATATGTTACTGCTTTCTTTTAGGATGTTTTAACTCAAAACTAACCTATTGCCGCCTTTTTCCTAGTGGCACCCATTCAAGTATCACCCAGATCTGATACTGCTTAGCATTTTTAATTATTTTAAGGCCAGGTAGAAGCAACCACCTGAGAGACAGATCAATCTACAGGCCTGCCAATTTGTAAATTAAAAAGCAAAATACAGTCTGTCAGTCTTATACAGTGGTTCATGGTTTCAAGATATAAAGAATAAAGACTTTAGTGGAGATGGATGTTAGCTTGGAAGATGAACAATATTGGTTTAGTATTTCATTGAGAATCCGTCAGGGAATACAGGGTGGTAGAGTAGATGGGAACTCAAAGAAACATTTCAGAAGGTGAGGGCAATCCACTTTGTATTATTGCAAAAAAAAAAAATGTTCCCATGCAGGCTTGGGAATCAGTTTGATTTGAAGTGCATTTTAATAGCTACAACTAGTGGGCTTTATTAAGCTTGATAGACATAAATTAGGCAGGTCTGCTATAATACCACAAATCATTTCTTTTGCTTGATAATCTTAATTGTCATTTTAAAAAATTGAAAGGCTGATGGGAGACGTTTCAACTGTTAGTTGATCAGTAAAAACTACTGTTCAAAGAACATTGTCAAACACAATAGGACTATCAAAGAGATGCACTCCCTTGCAAAAAAGACAATGGGCTGCATAAGAACTATTCTGAAGTTCCAATCACTTTCTACGTGTTATTTTGCAAGGTAAATTTCTCATGTCTGCTTTTGAATATTAACAGTAGATGTGATACCAGTGACACAGGTAAAAAGGATCTGATTACTTACAATGTTTAGTTATATACTGCATATGTATGTTTCTAGACAAATTTTCCCCAATGCACCCTCAGGTTAGTTAAGGATTATGGGAAATTGTCCAGCACACCTGAAAGACAGTAGGGAAAGGCTGTTCTAGAGCAGGAGTTCCCAACCTTTGGACTATGGCCTACTAGGGGGCCATAAAAGGTTTACAACTGGGCCACAGAAATGGCCGGCAAGTGCACATATGCATCCTAATTTGCATATGAGCAGCGTGGGCATGCACACTCCATTTAAGTGAGCAGCAGGTGCATATATACCTTGCGCAAATGGAGCTGTATGCACTTGTCAGCCGCTTGCACAGAACCATCTCTTCCTTCCCCCCCCTCCCTCCACAGGTTCACAGAGTTGGAAACATTGGGGAACTCTGTTCTAGAGTATATAGCAGCATGTCATAACAAAAAATGTTTATTAAGTCCATATGCAAAAAACAAAGCTCTGCTTGTAGTTGCTGAAAAGTTGACTACTAAAATCTAATATGATATTTTGGCAATAAAAAGTCAGTTGTAATATAATGCTTTGCTTCTATAGAAAAATTATACATTGACTCTTAATAGAATTACATGCACATTACCAAACATTTTACCAAAATGGGACAGCACTCATGCCACCCTTGATTTCTTCCAAGTTTATTATCTGAAATAATAAATGGTATGCATTATCCACTTGGGTTCTTCTTCTTGTAATGTGTTATGTGGAAAAATTGTTTTAAATGATATAGTGTATGATATAACATTAATTAATGAATTGAACCATGCATTGAGTTAATTTACCAAATTCACCAGATATAAAATCATATTGAATAATCATTGTAAAATCAAAAAAAAGCTTTGGAGGACAGATCCAATGATGGTATTCAGCAGGTGCTGATCAGTTCTGGAGAACCGGTAGCAGAAATTTTTAGTATTTTGGAGAACTGGCAAATACCACCTCTGACTGGAGATTTTACAGTATCCTTCCCCTGTAACATCCATCAAGCCATGCCCACAGAACTGGTAGTAAAAAAATTGGTGTCTACAAAAGCCTGCTCATTAAGCAATATTAATCAAATTCAGTAGACCTATATTGTGTCCACTGTGAAAGACAGAGCTTAATTCTAATGGCATGATTTTATTTGAGTGTTTCCTGGCACTGTAGGAGCTTCTGTTGTTTCTCGGCAGTACTTCATTTTATTCTTGTGAGATCCAACTTTTTAGTAGAGTGCAGTGTTATTCAAATTTAAATGTGCTTTGTTTAATCAAAACATTTGCCAGATTAACCTTTCAGCAAACAATCCTCATAACAGTCCAATAGCTTAAAGCAGCAATAGCTGCAGTAGCATTAAAAAGTATTCATAACTGTTGGGAAATAATGATGTAGTTATATATTCTGTCATCATATGTTACTTTTTTTGACAGGCTGTCCCTTGGCAAGTACTACTTTATAGTTGAGATCTTCAGTGCTCCAATAATCTCAATAACTTTGTTTTTCAGAAACATCTTGTGCATCCTTTTCTTTCTTCTACTTTGAACTGTATGGAGAGCCATTGGTATATTTCTTCTTTCTTTTACTACAAATTTTCCCGTGTTTACTTTTCATCCTCATCTCCTTCACTCATGCTGCTAATGGATGCTGAGGCAACCTTTGGAGAGGAAGGCGGTGAAGCCTTTCTGAAGAGCCAAGGGGAAGGAGGAGATGGGGAACGTGATGGGGAACGTCCCCGTGTTGGACTGCTTGTGGGACTTTGCCTTGGAGATAAGGCTTGAAGCATGCGCCCACTCCTCTCTTGAAACATTTGCTTCTGGAAACAAAGAAATGTGGACATGTATGGATACAGTAATAGATATATCCTCAGCTCACTCTCTTAATTCTGTTTTTGCCCAATAATCTTTTTATCTTTATGTTTGTTTTTATGGGTAAATGAGATGACTTTCTCCAAAGTATATGCAAGGTAGGAGGGATTTCAAGGGGCAGTGAAGTAGCAGAGAGAAGGAAAGGATCACAAGTGAGCTTGGAGCACTCTTCTTACATTATTTGAGTGCTTTACAGTGTTTCTGAGAAGGGGAAGAATAAAACATCAAGCAAAATTTTCCTTCATCAAAATGTGATGAGGCTTATCAAGGGTTAAATGTTATATTATTTTTAGCATACTAAATTCTTGGAGAAACGAGGAGGATTTTTAGGTAGGAAAACAGTGGGTTTTTTAAAATAAAAAATAATGAAAAAGCAAAAAAAACTAATTAAACACTTATGAACCAGAAGTGTGAATAAGCACAATTAAGGTTTGTTTTATGCATCCTTTCCATGCAAGTTCACACACTTTTTTAAAAAAATTAAAAAGTATAAATGCAACCAAAATATTGCAACATAGAGCGTTGCCTATTTTATACACAAGAAACATTTTATAAAGCTTTTCATGCCAGCACCAATTACGTTGTTCAAAACAATTGAACTTCCTACTCTTTAAAAAACAGAAATAAGATTAAACTCTAATGGATTCATTTCTCCATTTTTAATGTTTTATATTCCTAATACTATCTGCTTGAAGGTGAATGAGAGTTCAAATATATTACTGATAATAGCATAGTAATATCACATGTATGAATCAAGACATGAATTAATCTTCTATATTTAATGTCAGCTTTGAAATCAATGTTTGAAAAGAAAAATTAACAATATTCATCGACTTAATTTGCCCTATAGCAATATCATTTATTTTTCTAGAACAATGCTAACTCAAGTTGTATTCGTAAGCTGATTATTTTATGTGGCCTCTAACTACAAAGGCTTTCATGCAAATATTAAACTTCAGTAAGTACTGCCATGCTGAATTGTACAAAAAAACCAAAAGATCTTTTCACTGAAGCTGGTTTGCCAATACAGTTATTGTGAAATCAAATCCATTATATGCAACTTTATCTCCTAAAATCAGTATTACTGATTACTACTGTATATAGTAGAGTGCTTTTTTAGCATGTATCATTACAAACTGAAGTAAGAAATCTTACATTATTACTTAATATATGTTGCATCCGAATGGCCTCAGATTTAATCCATGGCATTTTAAGAGAGTCATTCGAACCTGATTTTGAATGTTGAATGATTTTTTAATAAAATCTAGCTCAGGATATAATTTTGCTGTTGTATTGTTGTTATATTTAATTGCTTTGAGTAGATAAAGCATGCTTTATTTCTCTATTATTTTCAAGGCATTTGGTGGTGTAGAAGATCAATAACTTATAAACTATATGTATGTGTGAAAAAATAAATACCCAAGCTCCATCTGGTCCAAATAGTTCTAAGAAGTTGCCAATAAACTCCCTAGACTTTTCTTCCCATTTCTGAATGAGATCATGGCTTTTTTCTTCAACTCTATTCACAAATTCTTTCGATCTTTCTTCCACATTCTTCACCTTTTCTTTCATTTTGTCTACCTGATTTTGAAAACGATATTTCTTCTCCTAAAAAAAAAATAAAGGTAACATGAAACATGAAGAAATTTGGTCACTATATATTGAAGTTCATATGAGTAATTTACATACTGTAAACATCTTTGAGTATTAAAGATAGTAAAAATTACAGGGAATAGAAATATAGTTTCCATGAAAAAAGCATTGAATAGATGAAATCAATATGGTTATTTGAAATTAACAGATTACCAGAGTTGGAAGGGATCATGCAGGTCATGTAGTCCAACCCCCCATCCAAGCAGGAGACCCTACACCAGTGGTTCTCAACCTGTGGGTTGACCCCTTTGGGGGTTGAACCATCCTTTCACAGGAATTGCCCAAGACCATTGGAAAACACATATTTTTGATGGTCTTAGGAACCAAGCCATAATTTTATGGTTAGGGTCACCACAACATGAGGAACTATATTAAAGGGTTGTGGCATTAGGAAGATTGAGAACCACTGCCCAATACCATTTCTGACAAATGGCAGTCCAATCTCTTTTTGAAAGACTCAAGTGATGAAGCTCCCACAACTTCTGAAGGTAAGCTATTCCACTGGTTGATTGTTCAGACTGTCAGAAAACATGTCTCCTTATTTCCAGGTTAAATCTCTCCTTGTTCAGTTTCCATCGATTCTTCCTTGTCTGGCCTACAGGTGCTTTAGAAAATAGTTGGACCCCTTCCTCTCTGTGGCAGCCCCTCAAATATTGCAACACTTCTATCATTTCTCCCCTAGTCTTTGTCTTCACTTGACTAGCCAAGCCCAGTTCCTGTAACTGTTCTTCATATGTTTTAGTCTCCAGTCTCCTAATCATCCTTGCTCTTTTCTGCACTTTTTCTAGAGCCTCAACATCTTTTTATAGTGTCGTGACCAAAACTGGATGCAGTACTCTAGGTGTGGTCTTACTAAGGCTTTGTGATGAACCAAAGTATATCAGAAATATAACAAAATATAACAAATATAACAAAAATCAAAACGTAAATAAAAGTCCTTTAACTTGGCTTCACTGTTTAATTGTTCACAGTGAGGAGTAAACTCTTTTCAAAATAACATTTCAAAGGAAAGAAACAGTTCAAATTCAAAGAGCTGATAACAAAGCAAAAACCAAAAACAAACTGCACTGAATAAAGTTCCATGACAGATCAGGATAGATAATTGCCAACTTCAGGAAGATAACCAGGTACAGTCCATTTGAAGAACGCCAAACAAGATAAACCTTCTTTAGGAATAAAACACGAGTTTGTCTCCAGTGTCTGTTTGCACGCAGGTCCAAACTCTTATGCAGATCTCACACCTGCAACCCATGAAGAGGATCATGGAGTAGACCTCCTGAGTAGACCACGTTTTACCCTGATCCTCTCCTCCCTGCATGACCTAGGATGGATAGGGGATGGGCCTGGGTCCTCCTCTGACTGCTCAGCCGGTCTCTGCCCTTCCCTAGCCTCCTCCACCACCTCTGGAGCCACACTTTCACTCCCTGTTGGCTGTTCCTCCTCTTCCTCAGAGTCAGTCTCCACCAGAGGCATGGCACCTTATAGAGTGATATTAGTACCCCACTTAATCTTGATTGTATCCCTCCGTTATGCAATTTAGGATTGCATTGGCTTTTTTGGCTGCCACCGCACACTGCTACTAAGATTCCAAGATCCTCCTCACAGTTACTGCTATTAAGCTTGATTTCACCCAATCTATATGTGTACTTTTGGTTTTTCTTGCCTAAGCATAGGACTTTATTTTTCTCTGCATTGAATTTCATTTTGTTACATAGGGCTCAGTGTTACGTCTGTCAAAATCCATCTGGATCTTCTACGGTGTTAGCTATTCTTGCCAGCTTAGTATCATCTGCAAATTTGGTAAATTCCTCTTCTATTCCCTCATCTAAGTCGTTTATGAAGATATTAAAGAGTACTGGGCTGAAGACGGAACTTTGTGGCACCCCACTACTTACTTCCCTCCATGTAGACTTAGACCCATTAAGGACTACTCATTGAGTACAGTTTGTCAGCCAGTTACAAATCCATCTGGAGGTGATGCTATCTATACCACTTTTTTCTAGCTTACCAAGAAGAAGGTTGTGGTCAACTTTGCTGAATGCCTTGCTGAAGTCTAAGTATATTATGTCCACACTATTTTGCTGGTCTACTAATTTAGTCACTATATTGAAGAATGAAATAAGATTGGTTTGGCATGATCTGTTTTTGTGAAACCTGTGCTGGTTGCTAGTTATTATTTCACTTGTTTCTAGAAGTTGGCAGATCTGGTTTTTTATTATCTTTTCCAGTATCTTATTGATGTTAGGCTGATTGTACTGTAGTTTCCTGGGTCTGTTCCCCCCCCCTTCTTTGAAGATAGGAACTACATCAACTCTTTTCCAGTCCTCTGGTAGTTCCCTGGTGCTCCAGGATTTTTGAAAGATGTACAGTTGTTCTGAGATAATATCTGCCTTAAGGATAGCTCCTTAAGAACTCTGGGATGTAATCCATCAGGTCCCAATGATTTGTATTCATAAGTTCAGACAGGTGTTGTCTTATTATTTTTTTTGCTTATTTTAACTTTAATTTCTAGTCTGTCTTTTACAGTTATGTTTTTGGTATGTTGGGCTATAGGTTTTTTTGCGTGAAGACCAATGCAAAGAATGAGTTAAGCAGCTTTCTCTCTGTTCCCTGTTACTTTCTTGCCGTCTTCTCTCTTTAGTGAAGTGATTGTTTCCTTGATTTTTTTTTCTTGTTATTTATATGTTGGAAGAAACTTTTTTCATTATCTTTTATTTTTGTTGCAAGTCTTTGTTCATTCTGAGCCTTTGCTTTCCAGACTTCACCTTATCTGCTGATATTTTGCCTTAGTTTTGTTTCCCTATTTCTATTTTTTGTACATGTCCTTTTTGTCTTTCAATTTGTCAGAGAGACCTTTGTACAGCCATGCTGATTTCTTATTGGATTTCTTTTTTTTTTCTCAGTGATATTGTGCTGGGCTAGGCTTTTATGAACATCCTTTTCAGAGTTTCCCAAGATTCTTGAGTTATTTTCCCCTTTAGGATTTTCATCCAAGATAACTTCCCAAGTTATCTCTGCGTTAAAATCTGCTCTTTTAAAACCTAAGACTCTAGTATCATTATGTTCTATTGCTTGTGTTTGTGTTATGTTGAACTCTATTATGACATGGTCACCCTCACACAAACTTCCTGTTTCAACTCCCTCTATCACTTCTTCTCTGTTTGTAAGAATTAGTATGGCTAATCTAGCATGTCTGTCCCTCTAGTTTCCTCCTCTACCTTTTGGACAACAAAAGTTGTCATCTAGGTTGGTTAGGAACCTATTTGATCTCCCAGTTGGTGCAGAATTAGTCTTCCAATTGATATCATGGTAATTGCAGTCCCCCATTACTATTGTAGTGTGTTTCCTACATATATTTATTAGTTGGTTGGCAAAAAGCACATCTATTTTTTCTGCTTGATTGGGTGGGCCTATAATATAAACCTATGGCCATGTCACTCTTTTTTATGTATTGACTCATATGTATTCTAGAAGATTTTCGTCTTTGGTTTCATGCATTTCTGTAGCAATATATAATGAAAGACATGGAGCTCATTAACTCATACAGAAAGATAGTACTTATTCTCAGTAACTTTTGTGAACACGCATTTGGAAGATGTCGGCTTAGTATCCATATGGGCTGGATACTATTATATAAACATGGATAAGATAATGTGGATAAAAGTGCCAACCAATGTAATCTAGATGTTACTGTTTCAAAAATTCAAAGTAGCTTACTATAAATAGACTCACATAAAGAAGAAAGCACATCTGATTATACAGTATATGCATAAGTGGTCAATGCTCATCTTTAAAAAACACAAAGAGGAAGCAGTATATCTGGACTGTATGACAACTATACATTATTTTTAGAGTAAAGATAGTATGATTTATCCATATGCATTAAATGTTGGGAGAATTAAATTTAAAAAGCACAAAATTCATTGGAATACCTCATGGAGGCAACAAAATGTCAGAAAGTCCAGTTTTGTGGCCAAATACAAAGGGAGACTAGAGTTCAGAAAGTGTTGGGAAAGTGCCAATCAAGCTGGACAGAGGGTCAAGTACCAATAAAGGAGGATATTTGTAGCTCAGGATTGAAATGAGAGGTCCTTGGTGCTCTATGAGCTTGCTTATTTTCTTGCAGAGGTTTCATTACCTCTGCAAGAAAACATCATCAGTAGTAAGTGCTATGTACTGTCAGTTTTTATTCTGGTGACTTGCCTGTCTGTATGGGTGTGGGTGATCTTAGAGATTCTTTGGTTAGGCTGTTTACTGATGGCTTTCTGGCAGTTTGTTGATTGGGGTATTGTTTACTTAATTGTTGGACTGAAGTTAACCTTGGAGTTAATCTATGGTGATCTGGTTGCTGATTACTGGTGAAGAGTTTTTGGAGTCTTTTTGTTCTCTTTTATCTCTATAGATGTTATTAATGTATATGTGTTTATTGATGACTGATTTGTCAGAGTGCCAGTTTTCTAAAAATTCCCTGGCATTTTTAGATTTGGCCTGGTGTAGGATTGTCACATTTTCCCAATTAAAGCTATGGTTAAATCTATCTATATATTGTGAAATTAAAGAATTTTCGTCATGTCTTCTGGCTCTCACTTGGTGTTTATGGATGCGTTCTGCCAGTCTTCTGCCTATTTGTCCTACATAGTGATTGTTGCAGTTCTTACATTGTATGTTATAGATGACTCCTGTTTTTCTTCTAGGGTTGCTGGATCTTTTGGTTTGCTTAGGGTGTTTTGAAGGGCTTTGGTTGGGTTGTGTGCTATGCTGATTACATATGGTATAGTAATCTGTTGGTGGTTTCTCAGGTATTCTGACAGGGTCAAGTAGAGGTCTAGATTGAAGTCCTTGTGTGACTACAAAAATGTGCAAATTATCTAACAATATTTGGCAGTAAAGGCTGCATACATATGTGAAATAATTACAGATTTTTTTCTCATCCTTATGATCTTAAGAATATAACTTATTTGTATATGCACCTCCAAAACATGAAATAATCATAAACTGAAGGATTTTAGAACAGAAAATGGAGGGTTTTTTAAAATTTTAAAATCTTGAATTTAATTAATTATGGTAAAGAGATTATGTTAATTTAAATTTCAAAATATGCTTAGAGAAATACAGCAAAACAAACTTCACTGTCTTCCTAAACATGCTGCAATCATTACGTAATCAATTACATATTTTTTTCATGTACAATATAATTAGGATGATTGATGCACTTACATTTATAAAGCTGACATTCAACTCTTTAGCAGTATATCCTCTTTGCAAGTTGCGACGGGCATAGACATCATAATCACGTACAATTCTAGTGATAATATCTGAAGTTGAGATACCCTCAGTTCTCTGAGTTGGTACAAACATACCTTTTGAAAGGAGAAAAAGAAAACAGAACTGTGATAAAATCTCCAGCTTTTGTATGATTAATTATTTCAAAATGGTTGAGGCCCTTGTTTCCTCTCATTTGGGTTAGTGAAAAACATTTTACATGGGACTGTCCTTGAGGAGCATTCAACTTCCCTTTTGGCATTTAGAGAGTCTAAACTGAAAGTGCCTGAGGCTGAAGTAGTATGATCAATCCCATTTCAAAGAGAAAGTGTTTTATTTTTAGATTAGTTGATTGAGAAAAACTTCCAGTGACGAGGTATGGACAAATAGAGGTGCTGAAGCTTGCTCGGGGCTTTTTGCTATCTTTTCTTGCTGTTGGAGCAACCCTCAGGGGTGCACGTATCTTGATGCAGAGAGACCCTGTAGAGACTAACAAACAAAGAGACTGCCATCCAGTAATGGCAGTCCTGAAGTCTGGATCATTACCCACAAGAAGTGAATGAGTGACAGACTGGGGTGAACAGAGAAGAGTGTGAGTGAAGGAATCTGCTATTTTGATAGAGCATAGAGCATTGGAGAAGTCTTGTAGATGACAACAACATTAGTCGGAGCGAAGCCCGAAAGTAGTGTCTAAAAAGTGGATGCGAGAGGCGGTGAAAGCGAAAGGGCTCATGAAACAGAAGAGGGTAAGGACGCGATCGATCGGACAGAGAGGATAAGAATGTTGGAGAGGCTTATGTAATTGACACCAACGGGAAAAAAAAAGAGAGGAAAAAGTTAACTTTTGGAAAGTGTGAGCGATTTGGATTGCTGCCATTCAGGAAGACTGGATTAACAAGTGCAAGATGGGGGGAAGATTGGAAGTGGGGAAACAAGCAAAGTTACTATATTTCTATAGACGATACTTAAAAATTCACTGGAGTTATTTTCCTTTTTTGGACTATTGACTTGGAGGTCTAAGAAGTTGAAATCTGTTAATTGAAGAGACCACATGAAATTTGGAAGATTGGAATGCAAGAGATTTGAACGAAAGGAGGAATGGCTATAGCGGAGGGTGCGGTGAGACTGTGAAATCAGGGACATTACTCAGTAATTCTGCACTTCTGGTGTGTTTGGAGACGGAACTTTTTAATTTTAGAGACACAGAGTTGAACAGTTACATTGGGATACTCCAAGCCCTGTAGCCTCTGCTGTTTGGACTAATTATCCCTCTGATATCAATTTTCCTTTTCTTTCCTCAGGTATTTGATTGTGGTAAATGTGATGTATATCTGATTTAGTGGATGTATTAGCAATACTGAGGTCTATATTTCGCTTTAATATATAGGGGAAAGGAGGGGAATGACAACAATTAACTAATTAACTAATTGAGTTTTGATATTTGATTATATTTGTTGATTATATTAGAGTAAATAATTAATTGTGATATCCATATTTCAAATAATTAACTGTTGTATAGTAAGGTCAACTTATTTCCACTTAGACATAAACATTTAAAACACTGTTTTATAATATTGATATTTAGATTAAGTGTTCCATAGCTTTTACAGATATACAGATTATTAGTACTTAGAATTTAAGTATAGGAATCTTGATATAAATACCAAACTTTATAAATTTAGATATTTGATTTAGAATTTAATTTTGAAATTGTCTTGGATAATATTT
>BHFT01020126.1:0-24739 GCA_004320025.1 Laticauda laticaudata | reverse complement strand
CTTCAGAGCTACCGGTTCTACAGAGGTGGACAGAGCCAGGAGAAACCCACCCCTGCTTGAGGCCTAAAACAGCCAGGCTGGTTTTAAATTCCAAGGAAAACCTCCCAAAAGAAGCTCCCCCCCCCCAAGAGGGAGAAGAGCAAAGGGAAAGAGGTGGACATTCCCACCCTGAGTCTTGTGGGGTAGCTTGGCTTGACCATTGCACAGGGTGGTCCCCACCACTATGGTCCTTCTGCACCTCCAGGCCCCCCAACAACCATCTTCCCTAGATGTACATGCCGCCCCCCTCCCCAGAGGACTGGGCTCATGGGCTTCCCCTTTCTGGGCCAACCTGATGGGCGCGCAGCAGAGCGGTCCTCCGGTACATGTAGTCTTCCGACTTGATCACGTAAACCATCTTGTAGGAGTTCAGCTTGAACTTGCATTCGAGCTTGTCCAAGCTCTCCACGTTCTCCAGGGGCTTCTTGCCCAGCCCCTCTTTGCCGTCCTTCTCCTGCTGTTCCCGACCTCTCTGATATTTCCGGATCTGCCGCAGGTTCCTGAGAAGCAGAGAGAGACCAACACTGGAATTAGGGTCTGCCGGAAAAAAACCACCCCTCAGCTTCTGCTAGGGGAGGGGGGGGAGTCAAGCATGGGTGGCTTGACTCACAGAGGACAGGGGCGTCTGGGAATTGGGAGGCCCTTACTGGCAGCTGCCACCTGGAGCCCCCGAGCCAGCAATTGCCCCCATGACAAAAGAAGAGAATCTCTATACAGCAGGGCGGGAGTCTACCAGTTCACACCTATTTACTAGAACCGGTTGTTAACATTCTAAGCAGTTCGGAGAACCGGTTGGTAGAAGAAATTATTGGGCTAATCCTGTAAGGAAGGCAGGAAGGAAACATTCTGGGGTTGCTGACAGAAACTGCCTCTCCGTTAACCTTTATTACATTCTTGGCAGGACTAGACTTCCTGTCTCAGGAGCATCTCTGGAGTTTTTCTCCCCTCCTTTGCTGGTACTTTGCTTGTGTGGAGGGACCATTCAAAGTTACAATGGCACTGAAAANGCTGGTACTTTGCTTGTGTGGAGGGACCATTCAAAGTTACAATGGCACTGAAAAAAGTGACTTATGACCCTTTTTCATACTTATAGACTGTTGCCACATCCTCACAGTCATGAGCGGCCAGGGAAGGAGATGCGTGCCTCGATGTGATATTGAGTTGGCCACGCCCAGCCAATAACATGACCACCAAGCCATGTCCACCCAGTCACATAAGCCATGCCCACCAACTAAGCCATGCCTACAGAACTGGTTATTAAAAAATTTGAATCCTACCCCTGCTATAGAGGTCAGGATTGAGCTATGGGGTTCTTGGTACTCTCTCTGAGCTTGGTGTTTCTACTGCAGAGGTTTCGCTATCGCTGAAGATGTTACCCAAATGCCTGCAAGAAAACCACCAAGCTTGGGGAATCAGGTTCCAAACACCAAGACAGACACGTTGAGATTCTTCTAAGTTGTTTCCTTTATCATTCCATCACCCATAAAGTGAAATCTCACCAAACTGAAGCAGTCTTTGCACCGTGAAACCTCGCTTCTGGAAACCCTTGAGAAGGAGCTGTCTTCACCCTCTTTCTCATACACAAGCAATCTAAATGGTGTTATCTCTTTGCTCTTCTGGAATGCAGCCCCTCCCTCCGGAAAACCTTTAATCACGCTAAGGAAGCATCAAGGACTCCATCATTTCCCTCTCCCCAGTCCAGCAGAGCGGGGGGACAGGACAGGACCATGGCTAGAAGCAATGCAGGCCTCAAAACAGTGCATGGGTGCTTTCAGGTAGGGGTGAAGAATGGGCTCTGTTGTCTCACCTGGGCAGAAATACCGGCTTCTGGGCCAGCTGTTCCCGCAGTTCAGGAGATGTGGAGTCCGAGTTGACGTAGCGATCCACGTAATCTGTCCAACGCTGAAAAGGGAACCGAGAGATGATTAATCATTCTAAAGGGAAGGAAAAAAAGCAGGTTTTCTGCTGTGGGACATTCTAACCTTTCCTTTATGCTGAGGTTGCAGGAACAGAATCTTTGCCAAGCGTTTTTCCTTCCTTTATTCTGACGTTCCACAACATTGGAGAAGATCCCTTCTGAGATGCTTCCCACGCCCCGTTTCCTTCTGGGAGCTGAGATACCTTTTACCTGGCAGGCAGAATCTAGTGTGTGGCTCGTCCTGCTGGCTCCCAAGGCCATCCCAGCTGGGTTAGGCTTCCCCATTTTTAAAAACCGTGTGTGTGTGTGAATCGGAACAAAAACATGGCAGAACTGCTGACGAAGCACAACCCATCCTTACCTCTGCCTCAACAGGGTCATCGGAGTTCTCTTCTTCGGTATCCAGCAGTTCAATGGTTAACTGAACGTGGCCTCTGCTCTGAACGAACATCATCTACGCGACGAAACACAAAGGCTCACAATGCTGGCCAAAGGGCCTCCAGATTTTAAAAAAATACTGCCCCCTCCCAAATAAGTGCTGTGAATCACAACCTACTATCAATTCATAAAATATTTCTCTAGTTTTTTAGAGTTGCCACCAGAAAGGGAGGGGATGGGAGAAGTAGCGCATTCCTTAAATGTTTTCACAGATAATGTCTAGGCGACCGAAGTTTCTGGCATGCAAAATTCTAACTGGAGAGCATGATTGATGACTCTTGGATATGGAGGTGTCTCATTGGAGAATATGAATTATGATACTCAGAGGGGTGGGGGAAAACCAAGGTCAAGGGTGAAATGAATGATGTGTTTCAGAGTCGGCTTCACCCAGGTAGCACCGGCATGTTCACTCCTAATAAATCATCTTTAGGCTCTGAAAGATCTGGCTGGAGGCTCATGATTTAAATGGGGATGACGACCAGAGCCCTGACACCTGGATTTGGACAAGGGTGTTATTGAAACAGGCAACGCTTCAGCTTAGCCACGGGGCTCGGTTTGAAAAAGCAGCCAGAAGCCAACAGCCCCGTGCATTTTATCGCTGGCACATTAGCTTCCGTCGAGAGGCAGTTGCAATATTTTGCCCTGAAGGAATCTGGCATCGAATCACAACCCACGGTTAAAATCAAAGAACAGACTGTCAGCTTAAAGCAAGAGCAAAAGTTGTGTTTTTGTGTGAAGCTCAGATTGATTGGGGGAGTGGGGCAGAGAGAGAGGAGAAGGATTATTTATAGGGAAGGGGAAGCTGAAAAGATTCCAGGGAAAATGGTGCATCAAAAGGAGGAGGAGCAGCGTGTTTCTCCCAGCTTCTGCCAGTCATTAAGTCCTCCAAGCAGCCTTTTGTTGCATTTCCAACGGTGAAAAGAAAAACCATCAAAATCGCCCCGCCTTCCACCCGGCCCCTGCCACCTTTGATGAAGCGTGCCAGCTTCCACAAAGATCTGCCATTCTTTTAATCGCTCGAGACAACTCTGATTACAGTTTAGGTTGCCCAGAAAACCTTTGATATCATCTCAGCCCCGAAAGCTGCATCTCTGCAGATTGTACGAGACGCCCGGAGAAACGGTTCGAAAAATGGACTTTGGGGGTATTAAATGCACCTTTGCACGTTGGGAGGGAAAAGATCAACCCACCCACCCACCCTTTCCAAAAAGCAACCCTCTCCATTTCTCGCCCCTCAAAAGGCCAGCAAGGCTCTTGCCTGGCCATCCTGGTGTACCTTGAAGCAGTTCTCGTCCTGCATCAGCTGCTCGGCTTTGCGCTGATAGGCTGTTTCCACCAGGGAGCGAGAGGACTGTGAGGTCAGCAGCCCTCCTGTGGCACCGTTGTGGCTCTCAGACAGGTAGAGCTCTGTTACCTGCACGCAGATTTCGTCACTCACGATGTGCTGGAGCTGAAAATTAAAAAAAAAAAAAGAAGAGAGAGAGAAAGAACATTAAGATGCCTTTTTGGAAGCTCGAACACCAGGTGCACACTTTCTTCTGCCACATGGTACAGATGCTATGCCCAAAGCCAGCAGGCAACATGCCTGGGCAAAGATATCTCCCTCTGCTGAACTTCTAACCTCTGTTCCCTCTGCCCTGGGGCAAACAGGGCATGGAGCTGAGCAGATGCTGGATCCAGAAGTCGGCCATTATAGCAATGGGGTGCAGCCCAGCAGTGGCCACAACTTGCATGCTGCAGAGTTGGGGAGGGTTAAGGCAGCACCTTCGCCTTAAACACCCTGGAAGCCCCCCTGACCTCTGGCTGTGACCCCCTCTGCTTTGGAAGTTGTTGCCTTGTACAAGCAAGAAGCAGCCATCTCGGGCGTTTCTTCCCACCCACACCCCCATCTCTCTTTCAAACCCCCCATATCCACACACACTTCTCCCTCTCTTTCCCTGCCTCTCCCCAATCTCTTTTCTTCTTTTCCTTCCCCTCCCTCCCTCCTCCTTTCCACCCACCTTCCCGCTCCCTTCTTTCCCTCCGCACCCTCCCTTTCCCTCTCTTCCCTCCTTTTCCTCCTCCCTCTATCCCTTTCCCCTCCCTCTCTTCGCGCTCCCTTTCCTTGCTCCTCCCTTTCTTTCCTTCTCTCTTCCTCTCCCCCTACGTCTCTCTCTTGCCTCCCTCCCTCCCTGAATCACCTGTCTGACAATGCTCTGGATGAGCTTGTCCATGGTGAAGGCGATGTAGGCGTGAATGGTGAACATGTCACGCAGGGAGTCCTCGTATTGGGAGGAATCCATGTTGCCGTCCAGGAGATTCCGCACCATGTCCAGAAAAGCAGGGTAGTAGTCTTCCACCTCAATGTCCACTGAAATGGGGAGGGGGGGGGAGGGAAATGGAAGGAGGAGGGTGGCGGGGGAGAGAGGTGTAAAACGAGCTCATTAGAATGGCTTTGCAGGGGAAGTGTCAGCCCTGCCAGGGAGGCCACACTGAAATGAGTTGCAAAGCCGATTTGACCACCACTTTTTTAGGGCCCTTGTTCAGCGAAGCCGATGTTTGCCCTCAGCCGGTTTTGCCAGGCACTGGAAACAAAGGCCGGTTTCCCTGCAAAAACACCCTAAATAAGGTGGGTGGCTGCAGTATTATTATTAGGCACCCCTTGGATAATGTTTTTACTTCCTGCATTTTACTGGCTGTACGCTTTAGTGTTGTCGTTACACGCTCTTCTTGTTTTGCAAGCACAGCGAGGGCTTCTTGGCCAAATAAAGAAAAGCAAATTACGCTCACGTGACTGTGGCACCCAGGTTCCCTCCAACCACCCACCGGAACTGAGTCCTATAAGGGCCCATTGAGGGGTCTTGTCATAACTTCCAGCTATTGCTAAGCCAGCGGCTCCCAACCTTTTGGGGCACTAGGGACCGGTTCTGTGGAGAGAGGACTTTTCCCGTGGGCTGGAGGGGAAGGGGTTTTACCTGCAGTCCACAGATGGGGTTTTGCTTAGTGGCACAGCCCGGTTTCTGCCCTGCCACAGCCCAGTGGCTGGTCCATGGCCCAGGGGGGTTGGAGAACCCTGTGCCAAGTGCCCTATCGTTAAGCCAAGGACTACTTTGCACTCCCCCAATGCTGCCCATCTGCCCAGCCTGAGAGAGATACTCTCTTGCCCCCTGTTGGCCTCCAGCAGCCAAATCAGAGGAGGAGGAGGAGGAGGCGGCGTGGGTGTCAGGGTCAACATTAAGGCAACCTGAGAGCTCCAAGCAAGAAGAGGGAATGGAGCTGTCAGAGAGAGGTGGGCAGAGATCCTGGGCCGGCCGTCAGCCCTCAGAGGGAGAGTCAACAGCCCCCAGGTCTGGAGGTGGCTGATGAGGAAGAGGAACAGTCGGGTCCAGTGCCTGACAAGCGAATGTGCAGAAGGCAGAGGAGAGGAGAGCAGTGGAAATCTACGGGCGGGTCCTTGGGATGGAAGAGCCAGGTCTGGAGGTGGCTGATGAGGAAGAGGAGGAACACCTGGGTTCAGTGCCTGACCTGCAGATGCGCAGAAGGCAGAGGAGAGGAGATGAAAGCAGTGGAAATCTATGGGCCGGTCCTTGGGACGGAAGAACCAGTGCTAGCAAAGCCCCGCCCTAGCTCTGGGGATAAAAGGCAGGGGGGCAGAGATGAATAAGTGTGGCAGACAACTATTCATCTCCCTGCTGGACAGACTTGCTAGCTGGCATTGAGAAAGAATTTTTTTGCCGGGGCTGCCAGTGCCCCCAGTTAAAGCAACCATTGCTTCAACTACAGAGGGATTCTTGTGCTTAAGAGCTGGATCAGAACACACTCACTGGGGTCTTTCAAGCGCAGCTGGATGGCCGGACTGTCGCTCTTCTCTCGCTTCACCCCCAGCACTTCCCGCTCCCACTCTCGTTCCCGGCTGTCCTCCTCGATCTGCCGCTCGGCCTGGCTGTATATTCGCAGCAGCCGCAGGCACAGGATCTGGTGGAGGCGCAGGAAGATGTACCAGTTGTTGTTGACATGGAAGAGGTTGTAGGCCTCGTCCAAGCTGCGCAGCTTCTGAGCCGCCGTGCTGCTGAAGAGCAGCTTGGCTTTGGGGGAGCTGCCCCCCACCCCATTGTGCTTCTTCACTGCCCCGGAGTTTTCATCCACGTCCATCTCTTCCTCTTCTTCCTCCTCCAGGTCCGAGAGCTCCCCTCGCTGAGCAAAGAGAAGGTCCGGGATGAAGTGGTACATGATCTGCTTGATTTTGTACTTGTCCTCCTTCTGGATGCCCGTCTGACGCTTCACGTGGTGGATGATCAGAGAGGCGGCGTCCTCCAGAATCTGCTTGTCCTCGTAGGCCAGGGAGAGGTGAGGGCCGGTGTTGTCCTCTGAGGTTTGCTCTTGCCTCTGAAAACCCAGGAAATATACAATCTGAATTCGACCTCAAGGTCTCTCTCTCCCTTCTCTGTCTTTGTGTTTATCTCTCTTTCTCTCTCTTTCTTTCTGTCTCTCTCCATCTTTGTGTCTATTTATCTCTTTCCCTCTCTTTCTGCCTCTCTCTTCCTCTCCACCTGTCTATTTATCTCTCTCTCTTATTCATTCTCTCCCTCTCCGCTTTTGTGTCTATTTATCTTTCCCTCTCTTTCTGCCTCTCTCTTCCTCTCCCCCCTCCTGTCTATTTAACTCTCTCTTTCATTCTCTCCTTCCCAGTATTTGTGTCTATTTATTTCCTTTTCTTTCTGCCTCTATTTATCTCTCATTCATTCTCTTCCTCCCCATCTTTGTGTCTATTTATCCTTCCCTTTCTTTCTCCCTCTTTTGTCTATTTATATATCTCTCTCTCCCCCTCCCTCCCTCCCTCTAAATTGCTGCTGATGAAGGACAACCTCTTTCCACAAGATGTTCTACTGCTTCTGTCAATTGTCCTCAAACAAAAGGAAAACCTGAACACTTCTCTCCTACCGCTCTTGGATGTTCTTCGGTGTTCTCAAAGCCCTGTTATCTGAAAGTTACAGCGGAATAAACACTTGGTGAAATCTTTCAACGTACCTCGTCATAAATGGTCTCAATCTCGCTGAGGAGACTCTTGGATCGCAAGACCTTGGTGTCGTTCTGCTTGAAGTTGATGCCTTGATGGTCCAGGGATTTCAAATAGTATTTCTCGTTTTGTTCCCGCCACACTTTGTTGAATCCCCTCTGGGCTTCCCGCCATTCCTCTTCTTTCATTTTCAACCTAGGCCAGAAGACGAAGAACAGCGCATGTGAGAAGAGACACCTTGGTTTAGGACATCTGGTGGATTGATCATATTCCACCTAACAGATGTGGGGGAAAAAAATCCAGCAATATGAAAGCATGCCCTCACCACGTTCTTGTGGTCTCCTTTCCTGGGTAACTGGAGAAGTTCATTTCTACCCATTCTTCCCATCCCTTCCCTGCATCAGAATGGCTATTTCTCCTATAAATCAAATCCCAGTGGAATGCAGCTGGAAAGGAGAACTTTAACGTAATTCTCCCAGGTGAGTTGTGAGATTCACCAGTTAAGTTCTGGCTTCTGAGACCTACAGAAATAGGGCCAGGGCCCAACAGGTGTGCCTAAAATCCAGCTTTATGAATTTGGCATCAGCCAGATGTATAAGCATCACAATTGATCTTATTCTCAACCAGCAAGGCTGACGTATCTGAAGATTCCAGGTTGAAGAAACCAGCCAATGCCGGTCTTCTCAGTTATCAAGCCATGGTTTAGATCGGCGTTTCTCAACCTGGCAACTTTTAAGATGCGTAGATGTAGGCTGAAGCCATCCAGAGGTTGAGAAACACCGTTTTAGAGGCACATTTGCTTTGGGATAGTTAGGAAAGTCTCAGTTCCTCTGGAATCAAGATGACTAAACATGCTAGATGATAAATTCTATTAATTCTTGGCCAGATGTAAGGGCTCCTAAGTCTTTCTCAACAGGCACCTGTAGCTTTGAATTTGGAGGTCAGGATTTGGAGGTCACCCCACCCCACATCCATCTCCCCAACCCCAAGAGCTTTTTCCAAGGTTCTTTTCCAGGTGAGATGTGTCAGGTTACCCGAGATGATTCCAGACCTCAAGTACCTCAAAGCTTCCCTAGCATTTTTTTTTTCTTTCGACAACGCAACTTTTCAACATTGCTTTTTATACTCCATCCAAACACTCCTCTTTGCTTCCCCAATGACTGGATACCTTTTCAGCACAATGGGCACAGCAACGGCTGGGTTTTTCCGGAGGCCGTCGATGATGTCGGCAGCTTTGTCCGCATATATCCTCTGGAGAGCTTTGCGGTGGATGACTTCGGAGGAGCCCCCCAAGGTGTTGTCGAGGCGGAATTTGGCTTGCTCTTCCGCCGATAAGCGGGAGAGTTTCTTCTGTATCGTTTCTAAGACTCGGATGGTCGCTAGGTTGGTCTCCAAGACCACATCCAGCTGGAAAAGGAGAAGCTCATTCAGCTATGCTGAGGAAGTGAGCTCATAATGCAAGTTGACATCTGAATTGGGACCCAAAGGTGATTTTTTTCCCCCAAGAGGCAATTGGACTTTCTTTGCTTTTCTTTGAAAACATTTTGCTTCTCATCCAAGAAGCTTCTTCAGCTCTGACTGGATGATGGGGAATGGAAGGATCTATACTCCTTGCAGACAGCTGGTCATTTGCATCGTTTTTAGAGAGTCCTTGAGGCCACTTGAAGGTTCTCAGTGTCCTGGGTGTAGCACAGCTCCACAACACAGTCCTTCCAGCATTCCAAGAAGGCTTCACACCCATTTGCACCCCTCAAGTGGCCTTGAGGACACAGAGAAACCTCCAAGTGGCCTCAAGGACTCTCTCTAAAAAGGATGCAAATGACCAGCTGTCTGCAAGGAATATAAATCCTTCCACTCCCCACCATCCAAGTCAGAGCTGAAGCAGCTTCTTGGATGAGAAGCAAAACTCTTTCAAAGAAAAACAAAGAAAGTCCAGTTGCCTCTTGAAGAAAAAGCACCTTTGGGACAACCGTCACCTGGATGAGGGAGCATCTCCACAGACATCTGAACTGGGAAATTCCACAGCATTGCTAGAAAGGCTGAATCTCAACTTCCCAGGTGGGATTTACACAGGTTGATCTACAAACTTTCATTTAGCGACTGTTCTAAGTTACAACACTGCTGGAAAAAGCGACTTATGATCCCTTTTCACACTTACGGCCATGTGGGCCTCTCCATGGTCACAGGATCAAAATTCAGACACTCAGCAACTGGCCCATATTTATGAAGGCTGCAGGTTTCCTGGGGCCACGCGATTCCCTTTTTCAACCTCATGACAAGCCGGGTCAATGAGGCGAAGCCAGATTTGCTGAACAGCCGTGTGACTGACTTAACAGCAGTGATTCACATAGCAACTACGGCAAGAAAAGCCACCCAACAGGGCAAAGTTCACTTAACTATTTCACTTAGCAACGAAAATGCCAAGGACTCCTTGTAGTTGGGAAAGACTGTCAAATTGGGAAATGCTGCCTTAAGGCCGATTCTTCCAGTTGTGACACTTCCATCATTTGCCACTTGAGCAAAGTTCCTGATTTTTGCCCGAGGGAAATTTAAGGCCTGTCTTGACCTACCTCAAACCGTTCGTCCTCACATCGGTAGATGTGTTCTTCATACTGAGTTTTCTTCGAGCTCACAAACGTAGAATCTTCGGACCAGGAAGGGAAGGAGACCCAGGTATCGTTCAAAACCTGAGCAGCGGGGGAAAAAAGGAAGGAAGGAAGGAAGGAGAGAGAGAGAGAGGAAGGAAGGAAAGATAGAGGAAGGATGGAGAGAGAAAGGAAGGAAGGGAAAGAAGCAAGGAGGGAGGGAGAAAGAAAGAAAGAAAGAAAGAAAGAAAGAAAGAAAGAAAGAAAGAAAGAAAGAAAGAAAGAAAGTAAGTAAGTAAGTTACTGCCAATGAGATAAAACGTTGTTCTAGTAGCTATGGAAAAAAGGCATATTGGACTGCCAAGTGGATACTGCTGGTCCGGTCACAAGAATAGTTTGTCACAAGAGACTGGTCAGCTGTCCAAGGGTGCCCCCTTGTGGGTGGAAAAGGGACTCATACCAAGATACTACAAGAATACTATGAACTTAGAACAACTTTATTGTCACTTTGAATGTACACGTATCAGCATACATTAATATATTTTATGAAGGGCATCTCATAAGGGGCCAGGCTTTAAAAATTGAGATTTGACATTCCCTGCTGGCTTCCCACAAAGTCAATGGGGAAGATGGCAGGAAATCAGAAGTGGCAGTCAGGTGAGGTCCTTTTGTAAGTCCACACAACCAGGACTGCTGTAATTTCTAGGCTAAACCGCGTGGTCCAATGAGGTTGCTCTTTGGGACTGTGTCGCTCAGTTAAAGCAATTCCAGTCCCCAACTACTATCATAAGCCAAAGATTACCTATAATTGTTGAGGGGTGGGGTGAAGTGGGGGTAATGGGAAACTCTGGAGGCCCTGACACTCTTGCTAGGTTTCGGTAGCGTCCACATCTTGCAGGGGGAGAAGATGGCCAGCTTACCTCCTTGCACAATGGCGTCCGTCCTGTGCATTTGGGCTGCTGGTAACTTTTGGGCAAGGCTCGGTAACTGGAGCCCAGCCGTTTGCAGGTCGCGTAGTCTATCTCCATCGCTATTCCCTCGGTAGCTCGCTCCTTCGGGAAGCTCTCCAGATGTGAGGATTCTTTGTAACCCAGGAAGTTTTTAAACCAAGTGAACAACTCCGGAAATTTTCTGAAAAGGACGAAACCAAAACCAACAAAAACAGAATACACTACATTAGCAGCGCTGCTGTGGCAGAGATTTTTTTCACACTTCTTTGGAAGGTTTAAAGTTTTAATAATCTGCTAATCATCTCATACGGGGAAAGATCAACTGCTGCTTATTTTAAACTTTCCTCCTGTACCTTCTGTGGTGAAATTCGCTATGCTGATACCACAGGGCAACTAGACTTTGCCAGTAATTGAGGCAGGTGTATCTCTGTACTCCTTGAACTCAGAGCTGGTTAGCAGATGGAACACACATGATGCTCTCTCCCTGTTAATTTACATATTATTTCATTTATTACATTTACTTCCTCCACAGTTTCCCTATCCAAGCAACTTTAGGAGGCTTATTTTCAATTCTTCAACGTTATGTTGTCCCACAAGGGAGGATGCTAAAGGGTCAGCTGCTTAGTCTGCTTACCCCAGAAATGGAGAAACCAGCTGTACAAGCTCAGCTCGGGATATGACCTCCTGATTGAAAATGACGAGGCACCGGAGGAAATTTTCGTAGGCCTCCGTGCTGCGCAATGCTTTGCGGACCTGAAAGGTGGAACGGAAAGAGGAAAAAGAAGGATGAGAAAGTTGGAAAAGAGAATAGGAGGCTCTCCTGAAAAGGAACAATTTAATCCTCTCCCATTAGCACGATTCTAAGCTCCTCAACCAACAGCCACGACATAGAGAGAGCTGGGAAATGGGAATATTTATTCCAGGGAGAGCTGAAGGGTGAGGAGGAATGCCCCAGGACCCAAACTATAATTCCTTGTGGACCTCAGATGATCCCCTACAAGCAGTATCTGTTGAGCAGCAGAAAAACTGTCATATAGAAACAATAAACTCAACTTCTCTCTTATGAATAATCCTCGAGTTATGACAACTGAGACCAGAATTTCCTTTGCTAAGCAAGGCAGTTGTTAAGTGAAGTCATGCCCAACATTGTGACCTCTTTTGCCATGATCATTAATCTGGTTTCCCCCATTAATGCTTGTTGGAAGCCAGCTGAGAAGGTGGCAAAGGGTGACCCCGGGAAACTGCAAACCAGGATGAATGCACAATGGTTGCCATATACCCCAATTTTGATCCAGTGATTGTGAGGATGGGGCAACCAGGGAAGGAGCAAAATCTGGTTGCAAGTCCCTTTTTCCAATCTTCTTGTAACTTGGAACAGTTGCTAAAGTTGTACGTTGAGGGTACCTATGTTGTGCTGTTCCTATTCCCCATTAACGCAGAATAATGCTGGGGATAAAATGGACACGGTTTATCATCTCTCCTACCTTGTCAAAGAACAATGACTCTGTCCCATGTTTGCCAGCTTCTGCAAATGATGGGTCCTTCAAATTGAGGAGCTTTGGTTTCTTCTGCAGAGAGGAAGCACACACACACACACAAATAAATAAGCGATTATCTACCACGACACATTTTAAATCTGCTGAGCCAGCATGCAGTTGAACAACAGGAGAGGAATAATGGCACGGTATTGATACTATGATAGGACAAGCATTAATTAAAGCAAAGGTCTCCAACTTTGGCAACTTTACAACTTGTGTACTTCAACTCCCAGAATTCTATGCTGGCTGAGGAATTCTGGGAGTTGAAGTCCACAAGTTGTAAAACTGCCAAGGTTGAAGACTCTCAAATTAAGGGACTCAGAAGCAAACACAACATACGGACAACAGATTATAGTTCTCTGCAACCTTTCTTTAGCTATGGAATAATTAAGTAATCAATTCAAAATTAGATTATTACTCTAGGCAGTCTGAACATGGAACTAATAAGAAACAGTTGTTGTAGTTCAGTAGTACCTTATTTGGCTCAGGATTCTACCTTTCCTTTTTCCAGGGGCCAGACCAGACCTGAAGTATTAGCAATTAAATTTCTGTTGTGCCTCACATAGTGCAGTCTGGCCCATTGAAATTTTTAACTCAATAATATCCATAAAACGTGAAAGTGCTGTAGGAAATGCTGCTTTCATAGGATTACATATCCCTTAGGTGTTCTTAACTAGTTCCTAAAATTAAAGTGCTATATTATTATTGGGAAAAATCGGGACGTAGTATATTGTTTAAATTTGCTAAGGGGTTATATCCAAGTACTGTGCAATCTAGACAGCATACTAAAAAGCAGAGACATCCCCCTGCCAATAAAAGGGTGTGTAGTCAAGGCTCTGGTTTTCCCAGTTGCAATGCATGGCTGTGAAATTTGGACCATAAGAAAGGCTGAGTGCCAAAGAATGGAGGCCTTTGAACTCTGGTGCTGGAGAAGACTCCTTGGACTGCAAGGCCATCTAACCAGTCAGTCCTAGAGGAGATCCACCCTGACTGCTCTTGAGAAGGCCAGAGCCTGAAGATGAAACTCAAAGGACTTTGGCCACCTCATGAGAAGGAAGGACTCCCTGGAGAAGAGCCTAATGCTGGGAACGATTAAGGGCAAAAGACAAAGAAGAAGGAGGGGACAACAGAGAATGAGGTGGTTGGATGGAGTCACTGAAGAGTTGGCGTGAGCTTAAATAGACTCCAGAAGATGGTAGAGGACAGGAAGATGGTAGATGGTAGAAGGCCTGGAGGAACGTTGTCCATGGGGTTGTGATGGGTTGGACACGACTTTGCAACTAACAACAACACTGTGCAATTACCACCAACTGTGGCCTTGAGATGAAAGGGGTAAGGGGGGTAATCTTACCTTCACTGGCGGGGTGACCCCCGAGGTGGCGTGCCTCCGGATTTGACAGCCGTTCTGATTGGGCCTCTGCTGCTTGCTGTTCAGCTGGGGCTTCTTGATGGTCCCTCCATGGTCGTTTCTCACCGACTCCACTTTCTCCGCAGTGGTCTTGCTCAGGAGCTGATCGGAAAGAACCACAAGTAAGTCCACTGAGGCCCACCGTGCCTGAGAACAGGCAAAAATGCTCCGCAAGAACCAGCCAGTTAAGAGGCTACGAACACAGGCCAAACGGAGGTCAAAGCGATTTTTGACCCTGAGGACTTGTTCTGCTCATATACAGACAGGAGTCCTTGAGTTACAACTGTAAAGGAACTGGCCCATGCCAGTTTTGTAACTGTGGGCCCAGGTTACTTGAGGGATCAAGTCTCACCCCACCGGAATTGCCTTGCCCTACTCGTGCTGGCAGAAGAGGCATGCTATGGGTCCCACCAGCTCGATTATTCCAGCTGGGGTGGTCCAGGAGGTGGGGGGCTCCTCTGCTGTGGCTCCTGCCCTCAGGAACATCTTCCCTCACCCCCATGTGAGGTTGGCCCCAACCGTCTTGTCCTTTTGTAAGGCCTAAAGACCTGGACCTGCCAGTTGGCCCCATGGGGAAGCAGCACAATGCAGCTGGTGGATTGAGTAATCACAGATCCCACCTCCTGCCCCCCACTCTGCCCAAACTCCCCCCACATGGTCTTTGGTTTAAATGTATGATTTAATGTGTATGTATGTATGAATGTATGTATGTGTGTATATGTATATGTATATGTACATATATAAAATCATGACCGTAAGTTGCCCAGTTACCTTTTGGTAAGATGAGCACTGGCAAATTTTACCAATATAATAAAACACTAATAAAGGAGAATATTTGTAGCTCAGAGTTGACAGGAGGGGTCCTTGGTGCTCTCTGAGCTCGCTTGTTTCCTTGCAAGCATTTCATGACCCAAACTAGGTAACATCCTCAGTGCTAACACCACCAGTTCTGACGTTGTTACCTAGTTGGGTCATGAAATGCTTGCAAGGAAACAAACGAGCACAGAGAGCACCACGGACTCCTAATAGTAATAATAATAATAATAATAATAAAATTAAATAAATAAAACTCGTCATAGTCCAAATCGGGTGACTCATGTGACCGGCCCAATTTTACGATCTCTCTCTCTCTCTCTCTCTCTCTCTTTTTTTTTTTTTTTTCAGCGGTNNNNTTTTTTTTTTTTTGCAGCGGTCGCTAAACAAACACCTCAGCTGTTAAATGAACCCCTGGTTCACTCTGGTGGTGGCTTTTTTGCCGGAAACCCGGAAGTAAACGTGAGGCGACGAATTCGAAGTCACTCACAACGGAGCTATTTGCATCTGGCAAGAACTGCCCAAATTCGGAGAGCAGGTCCTCCTGGTTCTTAAAGAGGCGTGCCACCTGGGCATAGACTTCCTGTTCGGTCAACGCTGGGGTGTAATTCCCACCGGCTTCCTTGGCATTTCGCTGCTCTTTCTGTTAGAGGAGAGAGAGGAGAAGATTCAAGAAGACGACGATGATGATGGAGAAGAAGGGAAAAAAAAAAACCAATGGCAACTTTGAGCAGCTGCCCCTTCCCCATTTTTGCTCAGCCTCAAAAAAAAAAAAATTAAAAAAATGGGATTTATTTTATCAATGGCTCGATTAAAAAAAAAATGGAAATGAAATATTTTAGATAATTTTATAATAGAAGGGTAATAGAACTATAGAGACTATAACATAAGGATGTATTATTATTGGATGGATTTATGATGAGGTAATGAATGTTATAATATAAATTAATCTAAAATGTTGAATATCTCGCATAAAATGATTATAGTTATGGTCAAATAAATGAATAACAATAATGCATGCATACACACACACACACACACACACACACACTCACACATGATGGATAATATGAAAATTTAAACAAACAATAAGTGTAGACTATAGAGATGAAGCACCAAGACTTGTAACCAACCGGCACACTGTATGCAACTGGAAGATGGTTTTCTGTTTTGTTTGTGCATGTTTGTTTAAAAATTAAAAAAAATAAATCTTTTTTTAAAATAAATAAATAAAAAAAATGGACACCCAGCTGGAGATTTGAAGAAGAGTAGCAAGGGACGGGCTGAAAGAGACACTGGAGTCACTAATAAATAAAAATAGTTGTAGCTTGGGGTTGAAATGTGAGGTCTCTCTTGGTGCTCTCTCACTAGCATTGATAGGTGTTGCCTAGTTGGGTCATGAAATGTCTGCAAGAAAAGAAGCCAAGTTCGGAGAGCACCAAGGACCCCTCAGGTCAACCCTGAGCTACAAATATGCTCCTTTATTGATACTCTGTACGGGTGTCAAACGCTTCAGTCAGCACGCAAATGGGAGGCTAGCATGGATGATGTTACCTAGTACGGGTCATGAAACGTCTGCAAGGAAACAAACCAAGGTTAGAGAGCCCCAAGGAGCACGGATTCCAGGCCCCAAATGGTCACCAAGAATCACCTCTCCCAAGCTCGATCTGCATCAATTTCAGTTTTTCACACTTAGTGACTGGCAGCAGAGTTGGACAATAGGGAGAAGGCCAGGGAGGAACCCGGGCCATTCCTGGAGGCTGAGGAAGGCTCGGACGAAGGCTCTGCAGAGATCAGAGGCAGAGATGGGGCCAGGGCAGGCTGGCAGTCATCAGCTGCCTGTGGGCTCGGACAGCAGTGGGGAGGGGGGGGAGCTTCTGGAACCGGTTCCCCGCCTGCGCATGCACTGAGCTGCCAAAAGGAAGGCACAATTAATCAGGGTCGACATGGGAGTCAGGCCACAGGTGGACGATGAATGCCCCCCCCCCATCAGGATTAAAGGAGGAGCAAAAGGGTGGGACCTTTTGCAGGGAACAACTCGCCGCGTTGGTCGTTCTTCATTCTAGCCTTGTGAAGATTTGTCTGTATAACCCAGCCTTCCTGTCAACAATGAGTGTGGAATTTACCGGGTAGCATTCCAGGATTGATAAATGTCTGAGCTAATTAGTATATGCTTTGCAAGACTGTTTGCCAAGCCGTCGGGCTGACTGTGAGTGAAATAAATTCACATTTAATGTAATAAAACAGTTTTTGCCAGGATTCAGAATTGACTTATTGCTTTGGGGAGGTTAGGACAGAATACTCTCTTGCAAGCAAACCCAGAAAGGCAAATGCCAATGATTTAACGCCTGCAGGCCTGATCCTCTGTCCCAACACCCATCAACAACAAAAAACTCGCCCCACCCCCCCCCCCAGTCCCAACTTCACAGCAGAGCCAATCTCCAAAGGAAGGGCTGGCTGGCTGACTCACCTGATAGGTGTGGAGAATCTCCAAAAAAGCCTTGTAAATGTCCGGCTGCCCTTGAAAACGGTTCTTGATCTTGTTGACGTAATTGATGGCATGGTTGAACTCCACGGGCTGATTGTTCTGGAGGGACGGGGTGGCCCCCAGGGAGATTGTCACAGGCGTGTGGGGCTGGACCGGCGGAGAGCGAGGGGAGGCATAGGGGACCGGAGGAGTTTGTTGGCTGGTGGGCGTATGGGCCTGTAGTTGGGAGGGCTGAAAGGAGCAGAGCGAAAGGATTAGGATGACTTCAGGCCGGAGGGGATCTAGTCCTCGAGTTCCGACCGAGGAAGGTTCACTATCCGTTCAAAGTTTCAAAGATACAAAAAAAAATTGCCTTAGGACAGGTACTCATACTTAAGACCAGTGGGCACAGCCAGCCTGCAATGCTGCATTCTCACCATTGCGCCATGAAGGAAGGAAGGAAGGAAGGAAGGAAGGAAGGAAGGAAGGAAGGAAGGAAGGAAGGAAGGAAGGAAGGAAGGAAGGAAGGAAGGAAGGAAGGAAGGAAGGAAGGAAGGAAGGAAGGAAACTAACTAGCAATAGCACTTAGACTTCTATACTGCTTCACAATGCTTTCCAGCCCTCTCTAAGCGGTTTACAGGGTCAGCCTATCGCCACCAACAATCTGGGTTCTCATTTTACCAACTTTGGAAGGATGGAAGACCGGAGTCTGCCTTGGCCAATCAGGATCGAACGACAGGCAGCCGGCAGTCAGCAGAAGTAGCCTGCAGCACTGCATTCTAACCATTGTGCCACAACCAATCTTCCAGCTGTTTTGGAAACTCCACCTTTCAAAACTCCACCCTTCTCCACCTGTCCTTCAAGAGGCCCTCTAATACCTAGAAGCTGTCGTGCTCATGGCCCACCCATCTCCCCCCACCCTCCGGTTCCTAAGCAAAGCCTGCCTCTTTCACCTGCGCTCACCTTGCTGATCTTGGCGGGTGGGGGCTGGGGGGCCGGCTGTGCTGGGGTGGGAGCCGATTGTGCCGAAGGTTGAGATGGGTGCTGTGGCTGTGGCTGTGGCTGCGGCTGGAGACCGTGGGCCGGGATTTGGTGCACCTGCCCCGGGGTGGTTACATTCACCATGTCGTTGGTCTGGACTTCGATTTTGTAGCCGGGAGGCAGGAAGGTGTTGAAACCCATGATCAAATCTGGGTGGCCTTTGAAGAGCTGAGAGACGCGGCTGATCACGCCGGGAGTGTCGATGCTGCGTGGGGAGCCAAGGGGCAGGGGGAAACGAAAAGAAAAAGGCGTTAGATTCCTGCCACAAATTACAACAGATGTAAAGAGGCTGCATTAAAGTGCATCCCTTATGGCAGATGTCTCCAAACTTGGCCACTTTAAGACTTGGCGGACTTTGACTCCCAGAATTCTCCAGCCAGCCAAGTCCAGTCCGCCAAGTCTTAAAGTGGCCAAGTTTGGGGACCCCTGCCTTATGGCCATAACCACAAAACAAAAACCCACTAGGTTCTGCAGTCTGCTCTTGAAGGGAAATCCAATACAGGTAGTCTTCCCCTTATAAAAAGTTCGTTTAGTGACCTTTGTCCAAAGTGGCTCAGTGGCTAAGACGCTGAGCTTGTCGATCAGAAACATCGGCAGTTCAAGCAGTTTGAACTCCTAGCATTGCCGCGTAATGGAGTGAGCTCCCGTTCTTTATCTCAGCTTCAGCTAACTACAGTTCGAAAGCACGTAAAAAATGCAAGGAGAAAAATAGGGACCATTTTGGTGGGAAGGGAACGTTTCATGCGCCTTCGAAGGCGCTTAGTCCTGCTGGCCACATGACCAGAGATGTCTTCGGACAGCGCTGGCTCTTTGGATTTGCAACGGAAATGAGCACCGCCCCCTAGAGCCAGAAATGACTAGCACGGGTGTGCAAGGAGGGGAACTTTTACCTTTACCTAAAGTTACAACAGCAGTGAAAAAAGCTACTTAGGACTGTGTTTCACAGCTGTGACCGTTGCAGCCTCCCCAGAGATACATGATTTATATTCGGATTTGTTCATATTTATGATGGTTGCAGTAGGACATGTGACTCTTTTGTGACTGTCTGACATAGTTACAACCTTTCCAGCATCCTCACGGTCATGTAATCGAAATTCATATGATTGAAAACTGGTTCATATTTTACTTACTAATCAACTGCAGTGAGTCACTTAACCATGTATATCAGAAAGGTCGTAAAATTGGGAGGTGGGGAGGAAATTAATTTAACAAATGTCTCACTTAACAGCAGAAATGTTGGGCTCAGTTGCGGTCATAAGTTGAGGACTACCTGTAGAGGAAAAACCTAGGCAGACATCAAAAGACAGAATTAATTATTGCAAGATTTCTTGAGTTTTACGCATAAGGCTACATTTAGGTTCACTACTGTTTGTTGAACAAGCCGTAATGGTTGAATGGATTTCCGTCAAGTGGAGAAAATAAAAACAAATGCAAAAAAAAAAAAAGCAGGCCTTCCTTATACCTTTGAGATTTAAACTCCTTCATTATGTCCAAAAAATCATTGTAGACTTGAGGCTGGCTACCGAATTGCAGCTTCACCTGGTCAAGGTATGATAGAGCATCTTCTACCTGCAACCAAAATAACCCAAGTTAAAAACATCCCTTTCCAACAAGATTTTTCATCTCCAGGCTTTCAAGAGTAAATTGAGTTCGGGTTCCAGTGATAAAATAAGTGACCTTATTTGAATGTTCAAAGTTGAATTAAGAGCCTAGTAATATTTATAGAGTAATAACTTCTCAACAAATTTTAAGTAAAAGAATTTGAACTTACATTGCACCAGGAAGATTGGTTTGGCTAATATAAAGAAATGAGCTGTAATAAACCTACATTGCGAGGTTAATCTCAGTTTAAGTCTATTAATAAAGATGATCACAACGAACAGAAAAGAACCAGAGGTGTTTTACTGTATTCCTGGAGACACACACTCTTCAAAGCATTCAGAACTGATTTCACCTCCGAAGTTTTTATGCTGTTTGCCTCACTTTTTGCAGCATAACTCAGGCAGTAAAATGATTAACTATTAAGTTAAACACAACTTGGCACAAACGGTCCAAAACTGTTCATAGGCACAAAAGTAGTTATTTCATTTTCTATACCGCTGAGGACAGAGGAAGGAGTGGAGTGAATTGACACTGGTTATAAAAATAAGAAGAGGCAGAGTCGAAAAGTGGAGCACAGAAATGAATAAACCAACAAATGTATCCAAAGATGCAAATGTTGCTTTGGGTGGAGGACGAGGGGGGAACATAAAACACAAACCCAAAAAGAGACTGCACAGCCCCTTGTCTGAGATGGTGTGGGATCTCCTGCTTGAACAGAGGGGGGTGGACTAGAAGACCTCCAAGGTCCCTTCTAGCTCTATTCTGATCCTCTGCAGTAAGTGGAGGAAGATCAAAGGGATCCCCAGCCCTTGGTCCTTCTGACCAGACTCACCTTCAGCCTCTGGAACTGCTGCTGGCCCTGGACAGGGGCTGCTGGTGGAGTCGGGTGGGCGTGGCTCTGCACCACTTGGCTTCNGCTGGTGGAGTCGGGTGGGTGTGGCTCTGCACCACTTGGCTTCCGTGGGGCTGAACGGGGGCCGGGTGGTGGTGGCCGCTGTGGACAGCGGCTAAAGTGGGTCCATGGCTGTTGGAGCTCTGGGGAACGGTGGACACCTGGGAAGGCAAGAAAAGCCAATGGGGGTGGTGGTGGTGTTAAGTCCCAGCAAGGATCCGGCTCAGAGCCAAGCAAGGGCAAGCAATCCTCCTTTCCCTTATGGTAGAGAAAGAAAGTTGGGCGATGCGAGTAGCTGAACTATCTAACTATATCCAACTCAGGCAGCCTTTGACTTATGACCACAATGGAGCAGGCATTTCCGCTGCTGAGCAAGACAGCGGTTAAAAGGGAACTTTCCCTGCACTTTACCAACTTTCTCCCCCCAGTGAATGTCCATGGCTGTTTATAGTGAGTCGCCCGGCTGTGAAAGTGAACCCAGCTCCCCTGTTGACCAGGAGGTTGCAAAAAAGGGGGTGACGAGACCCCGAGTCAGTTGCCAAGAGTTCTGAATTTTGATCACGGGAATCATGCAAGTGTGAAAAATGGCCGTAGGTCACTTTGCTTTTTTCCCCCAGTGCCGTTGTAACTTTGAACGTTCACTAAACAAATGGTTCTAAGTCAAAGACTGCCCTTATTGTCTTAAGCATCGGTCTCCAACCTGGTCAACTTTAAGCCTGGTGGACTTCCAACTCCCAGAATTCCCCAGCCAGCATTGCTGACCCCATTTTTAGGAAGTTGCAAAGTCTTCTCCACGCTGTTGTGGTTTAGAAGCTCAATGCCCTTCGGCATCCCTACACGCACCCCTGCTCGCTGTCGCCATTGTGCATCAATTCAAGGACCTGCACCAATTGCGTATTCCAAAGTGTTGACTTCTGACGAGGAGCACAAGGATTTCTCAAAGGCGGAAGAGCGAAACCCTGCCACCCCCTTTTGCCGCTCGGCAGCTCCTTCCGCCGGGAGCCCTTTCAGGGCCTCTTTACCTGGTAGCTGGGAGTGACTGAGTACTGGATCCCGGTAGCGGATTGCATGGTCTCTGAAACTGGTTCATAGACCGGGGGTGCTGGAGCGAGCATCCGATGTTGGTGCGGGAAGGGCTCGGCGCTGCTGGCGATGCGCCTCTGCTGGGACGCATAGACGGGGGATTCCTGTTCCTCCGCTCGCCGCTTCATCCTGAATTCATGCTCAGGGAAGCCCTACGAAACCTGCGGAGAGACCGAAAACGATCAGTGGTTTGGAGGGGATCGCTGTGGCTGTTCAATGAGCAACGACATTTGTTAAGTGAGCAATCAGATTTGACTCTGCTTGTCAGAAGGTCGCAAAAACGGAACCCCCACAACCTTAAATTTGAACCAGGTGTCAAGCACCCGAGTTTGGATCGTGTGATGTTGCAACGCCCAAAAAGTGTGAAAAATGGTCAAAAGTCACTTTTCCCCCACTTTTTTTAACTTCGCTCACTACACGAAAGGCTCAAAGACTACTTGGAACGAGAGCCAACCACCCCCTCCCAACCTTAAATGTTCTAAGTGAGGGGTGCCCATCCTTTGCCCGGTGGACTTCAGCTCCCAGAAATTGAATGTACTTTAAAATATAGCCTAACTGTGATCTGTAGCCTTTAATATGCCTGTGTGGCTCAAGAGGCTGAATGGAAGTGATTTGAGTAATGCACGAGCTTCGCTTGGTGTATATTAATTCTGAAACGTGTTGGAAGAGAGCGCATTAATTGCATCTCAAGCATTTATGGTTGAGCTTTGCTGGCACCGCAGTTACATGAATGAGTCACTTAGAGTCAGCAGCAGGAAAGCATAGTAAATTTCCTCCCGTGTTGTCCCCAGTGAAACACACAGCTTGCATATGGCTTTGAAGCAGCTGCTATTGAACTGCCCACAGGATTAGGCAAGAGAGAGCTGCTGGAACAAATACTGAAGAGTTAGAAACTCTTCTCCCTTTCAGAACAATCACCAAAAATAAAAAAGAGGGCCTTTTGAAACCAGTCCTTTAAAGTGTTTCTTGCCGCCGTCCCTCTGGCCCACCTTAAACTGGCCCATTAGAATACAAATATATTAAATGAGAAGGGCTTTTCCCGCTGCTTCGTCCTTCACCCTCAAATCAAATCTGTGCCTGTGGACGCCAACATCTGCCTTTGATTATTACCAGTTTTTATTTATAGAACAGAAAGTATAGTTTGGTCTAGTGAACATTATTTCCACCCGGGCTTAAACCCCAAAGTCTGCAGATCTGTGTTGAATGAATTACCACCCCAGTTAAGGTTGGCAGAGGCTACGTATTTCCCCTCTTCAGCACCTAAAGTGAAAAGCATTTCTGGAGTGAAGGTACTAATTCCTTCTTTGTGGACTGTGTTTTTGTCTTTCTGCCTGCAGTGAAGATGAATTATACAAATGTACGGGCATTTAATTGCAGTAATTGAACATGCTTAATGAGCCACTGAGTATATGAAAATTAATCTGTGAAAATATACCTAAAGAATGCATTTCACATCAAAAGAGGAACCTTCACCCATAAGGGGGAAACTGAAGATGTTGGGATCAGAAGGGTCCTTGCCCCATCTACACCCCAAACTTGAAGACATATTTATTGGAATAGCAAACACACACAAACGTGGGCCAAAAATTGGGGTTTAAAAGGATACACTAACTTTCTACCACTTGGTAGATCTGAACATTAAGGACAAATGAAAGCATGGGACCAAAAAAATAAAAAAAAGGATCACCTGTTCTGTTTTCAATATAATTTTCAAGACGAAGTTTCAGGTCAGACTTTAATAGAGAAGGAATGAATAATCCACAGTCCCCGCAATGAGTATTTTCCATGTAAGGTCTTTCAGTCTTTGGGGCCATGACAGCAGGAAAATGGAAGGGACTTTATTAAAATTTAACATTACTACTTGGGAAGAAAATTGTGGAAATGAACAGAAAAAAAAAGAAAGGCTAAGGAAAAAAAAAGTCAGGTGTATTTTTGGTTCAGACTTCATTGTTCAAGCTTTCCATCACTAGATTAAATCTAAACAACAATCAAGGCAGGGAGACTGTTCAGAAAACTTGGCTGCCTCTACCAGTTCTGACATGCCTCACATTTTAAAAGTTCACAAATTCTGCAACTTCTTTAAGGGACAGTCTTGGATGAAACCTGACCCCAGGCAATCATGAGGGATTCTGGGAGTTGAAGTCCATACATCTTAAAAGTTGCCAAGCTTGGGGGGGAGGGAAAACCTCGGCGTATTGAACATCAGTTCAATTTATCTATTGATCCAACACATTTGGGATGCCACAGATTGGAAAAAAACTGGATTATGATATCAATCCCTAACATACATATTATTAATAAAGGCATGAACTAATTTTATTGTTGATGCATTAGACTGGTTGGAAAGCTCACTGAAGCAGTAGTGGATCTGATAGAATATCTGATAGAATTACATTTTATGATGTCCTGGAAGGCGTAAAATGTAATCTGGTAAAAATTGGAAATTCATACGCGTGCAACTTATTTTCAAGATTTAAAAAGCTTCTGTCCAACAACTCTTCACTTGTAATCTTAAATAGGCTTGCTGGGAAGTGTGTAATGTAAGTGACATCTAAGCATGGTTCCTTGAGTTTTGCGTTCGAAACTGAATAGCCTTTTGAATAAAAATAAACTTGTGGCTAGCATCTGATTTGTATGCTTCTAAATCAATAGACTTGCATCTAAGTATTTTACACTAAACCAGAGGTGGCAACTTT
The DNA here is from genome assembly GCA_004320025.1 of Laticauda laticaudata. Lineage (NCBI taxonomy): Eukaryota > Metazoa > Chordata > Lepidosauria > Squamata > Elapidae > Laticauda > Laticauda laticaudata. Next base: position 273 of record BHFT01020126.1, on the reverse strand, counting down.
AAGACTTGTCGACAGCCAGCTGGCTGAGGAATTCTGGAAATTGAAGTCCACAAGTCTTAAAGTTGCCAAGCTTGGGGATTCTTGCACTAAACCAAATCATCGCTTATGTTGGATTTAGTGTATTATGCAAACCCAGCTTCCACGGTTTACAAAATCTAGTTTGTGTTTTCAGTTCAAGATATGAATACATATCTATATCTATACACACATACATACACACACACACACACACACACATATATATATATATGTTTTTTTAAGCTTTCGCGGGTA
>BHFT01020123.1:0-18351 GCA_004320025.1 Laticauda laticaudata | reverse complement strand
TAACTTTGAAAAAAAAAAAAAAACCTTTTCGGAAAAACTGTAACTATTAAAAAATCACTGCCTGAGATAGTCACTAAACGATGACCTGTACTACCAATGCAGTCATTACAACATGTTAAATATCCTACAAAAATTTGCATGGATTAGCATTTAAAAATAATCATACTAATAGATTCATTTAACTTTTTCAAACCTCTAGCAGCGGTCTGTTCTTAAAATTGAATATGTAATGCAGTGCAAAGATTATTGTAAAAACATATATTAAGGATAGTGTAGAATGCTTAGAGTTTGATATATGCTGTCTCAAGCTAGGAAGAATTCATGTACTTTTAGGAGAGAGTGGCGGTAGGACCCATATCGTTCTGTCTTTATTCTTTACAATTGCTGTCCTGTCACTGCAAATAATTTATTTTCCTTTGTATGGACTAAGATAGCTTAGATTGTGAAAAACAGATACATTTGAAAGGAACAGTGAGATGAAGTAGGAAGATGAACATAAAAATAAAGAACACGTCTACTGCAGCATAACTAGTTATAAAAATCTAGTGATTTGGAATTTGGTAAGCATTATTCTGCAGAAATCTCTTGCATCGTTCCATCATATTAAAAGTTTGTTTTTTGAACCATGATGGGCAAAATTACGTTTTCTTAATCTTGGTTATTTATGCCAGCTTCATACTATGATTGGTGAGTTGTCACCCATTGCACACAAATCAAAAATACAGGCTTACAAGAGATTTCTAGTTTAGTTGCAGGATGTCTGCAAACTGGACTATTTGAGCATAAAATGAGAAGTTATTTCATGCAATTTTATGGGGATGGGATTTTCCTACCCACCCCAGATAAAATTGTATTTCCTTCTTTTTCTTTTTTCCTCCCATTGTGCCAAATTTACTTTAAAACCTACATTACAGTTTTCAAGTAATCCTGTATCAAAGTGGCAAAAACTTGCATTGCCAGTTTTTAGCTTTTTTGCCAACAAAGTTTAGCAAGTGATTAATTAAGCTCTGCAAGAGGGAGCTTATAAGTGTGTTCGTGAACACTAGTGTAAAAAGTTAGGAAAAGATAACAAAACATGCATAGTGGAATGCATTAGGATGCAAGTGAATATAGGTAGTTTTTACATGATGTCATAGCTAAACACCATCATTTTTGGTGTCACATTGTTTATTGGAGACATCTCTTTTAGGGAAGTACATGTAGTGTAGATGCTTCAAAGGGTCATATTATACATACGGATGATAGATCAAAGCTGCTTGGATTCTACAACTGAATGAATATATGTATGATTGAAAGCTATTTCCTTCCTTTTTGGTCTTAAAATTGCTGCCTTTTTTAACAATATGGGGAAAACATTCCTGGAAATGGACATTGGATACCTTGTATAGGTATCATATATATAGACTCAAAACTGAAACAGCAGCAATAGTTTTTAGTTCTGAGTGTTTTTATTATTCTCTGTTTATATCTTAATTTATTATGAGAAATCCTTTTAGATGCGAAATAGAAGAAGAAGTCAGTAAAAGTTCATATTTTACTTGGAATTAACTCTTCCTTTGTTATGGTTACAAAGATATGGATGAAGAGGAAAAGCTGGAAGGAGCTTTCAAATTCATAACAATAGCCTATTAGTCTGGTTGTTGCCTGTTTTTTTTTAATATTTTTTTCTTTGGCATGTAATCCTATTTAATTAGATTCTACTCTGTTGTTTCAAGATTCCATAAACTGGTGTTTTTTCTGCCAGCTGCTGAAGCAGGAGTTACTGTCTAAATGATATTCGCAACGAGTATTTGGAAGGTTTACAATTATACCCTTGCTAATAAGTTGTGTTATTTTCCCCAACAATTTTAAGAGCTAATCTTCAGAAGGCATTTTAAAATTAGCTAAAATTCTGTCGAGAGATTTACAAAAATGGTTAGCATGAAGATAATTATGTCACAGTCCTTGGACTCCATCTCTGATTGTGTGCATAAATCAGAAAATGTCAGCTGTGTTTTCCCTTAATAATTACACTTGCAGCAATATATTGCAGTTTAAATTTCTGTTATGATTTTACTGTGGGTTTACAAAACACAAGACAGTTGTTTCTAAAGTTTTTCTACTGATTAAATAATCTAGGAATTTTTCAGAATAGCAAGTTATCATGTCTAAGATATCAATAAACAGATCAATAAATGAAGAGGTGATGTTTTTGTTGAATTGGAAATATTTAAAAAGGCAATAATTGTACTTTGTAGGATGAGACTTTTTTAGAGAGTAAATTGTAAAGTATACTTTTTCAAAAGTGTCTTTTAAATTCCAGTAATTTAAGATACCTTGGTGATGAGTTGCTTAGATAAATGGTGCTTTCTTGAAACTCAGATTAGGTAATCTCAGCTAAAATTTTGAGACCTATTTGCATTTAAAATTTAGAATAAAGAATTCTAAATTAAATAACAGCTTTCTCAAGCTGGAGAACATGACTAATACTTCCTCCTCCTCTTTTTCTTACAACAATAACCCTGTGGGATGAGAGGGTTGAGAAAGAGTTACTGATACAAAGTCACCCACTCAGCTCTCATGCTTTCCTGATCTTTGAAAATACATGTAATTGTTGAATTATGATACCTATTCCTATTATCACTATACAGACCAATCACTATATTATACTCTACTTACTCCTGTATCACTTGTACAGCTACAATCACTAAACTTGACAGTGCCCACAGGAGACACTATATGCCAGGGCTGTGAAACTCCTGGCTCACAGACCAGATGCATCGCGTGATGGCCACGCCCCCACCTGGTTTAGCAAAGGGGAAAATAGTTCTGATACATCACGTGATGCCACGGTGATGATGTGTGTTTGATACCCCTGCTATAAGTTATTTTATCCCAATAAAATTAATTTAAAAATTGTTGAACTGCTGAATTGTTAAAAATAGCTAAATCTTGAAAGCCCTTTATTCATGCTTTTACAAAATGTAAAAAAGATTTTACAAAATTTGCAGCATTTTAACTTCTTACATTACTCTGAGAATGACAACTCATCACTGTCATATCTGTGGCTAGACTTAGAGATTGAAAATACAATGTGTGTGTAAATCTATAACTATTATCAACCCAAATCAATCCACTGCAGAATGACTGCTTTTACATTTGAAGTTACTATAATGTGTGAATGTTGAGGAATTATTTTCCATTGTCCCAACTGGAATTATGAGAGTGAGTGGTAGACCCAAATTTAGCCAGCTAACTTCTGTCAAAAAGAAAGGACTAGAACTGGGGCTTTCAGGCTCTTAATTTTCACACCACACTGGTTCTCATGTCTACATAGTATGTATTTATGTGCAAAATTTATGTAGTCCCTCCCTTTACATTTTAATATAACAATTATTTATATGATTTATATATGATGAAGTAGCTGTTCTGACCTAGGCTTCCCAAGATCATGAAGCAGACTGATTGTCCCAATAAAATCCCTTTCATTTAGGTTAAAGGAAATTCCTCTCCAGAAAAGTCCCGGCAAACAGTTTTTCATGAGATTTCACAGACCTTTATCAGGCTTGGAGAGTTGTCAGGCTGATATCTTTCAAATACCACACTGTAGCAGCAGTTACTTGGCAAGAAGTCAGGAACAGATCTTCACTCTAACGAATTGAACTAATTATCTCCTGCAAACACCACTCCCCTTTTGCTTCTCTTTATTCCCTATGGGAGGGGCCATTCACTGTCCACCTGAGCCTTTACTCTTGAGTCAACCCTTGTTCCTTAACTGTTCCCTTCTCCTGGCAGCTCTGTGCATGCTTACACTGTGTTCTGTATAACTTGGAAGAGTCCAAGTTGAACACTCTGATTGTCCAGAAAGGCCAAAAGCGGATTGGTTTGCTAGGAACCAATCCAGGGAGCCGCTTAAAGGCGGCCAAGTTAAAGAAACGTCATTGTCTATAAGCCGGCAGGCAAGCCTGTATAAAAAGGGCTGCTGCGGCTTTAGCCACCCGTTCCATTTCTGTTGCTTGTTTGAAATAAAGACTTGTTTTCTGGAACCCGGTCTACCGTGCATTTTTCCAGACAGAACACTGGCGACGAAGGTGGGATCGTCCTGAAGCGGAGACCGAGCACGCAGCAAGAAAACCATGCTAGAAGTGATGGGCTGGTAATAATGCGCCGCCCGCACTTCAAACACCCGCAAACGAAGAAGATTGGGAATCATACATCGATCGTTTCCTGATGTTTTTAGAGAGGCAATAAATGAAGGAAATTTTGATCAGCGGAAGAGGCTGTCTTCCTAACTCATGTGGGCCAACCTTTGTGTTAAAATAGCCAAGGTGCATTGGCCGAAGCCCAGAGACGTGAATACAGATGACCTGGTCTGAGCTTAACCGGAATGCTAAAGGTCACTAGTGCCTGTGGTTGTCAAATCTCATTAAAGATATGATTCTACAAAAGAGCCAAGGGAAGACGAGACCATGCTGATATTCGTAGTGGCCCTCGAAAATCTAGTGGACGTTCTGATTCCAGAAGATGGATGAAGCCAATGCGAGATCGCTGTCGTTTAGGCCTAAAGAACTCTAATTACAAAGTAAAATTAATTGAATAAGCTATATACTGTGGCTGAAGCGATTGCGGAAGCCACTGCTGCAGGAAGCGCGTAAAGAAAATCAGCGGCGACAATGAGCTGATGAATGCAGTACTGACGCGACGCACCATACCCAGGAGGAAAGAAGCAAGCCTCTCTACCAACATCATGCAACGACTTGGCACAAGTCATCCAGAAACAGAAGATGATGATGAGGTCCACCGCCTATACGCGAACAAAAAAAGGCGTGAAAAAAGAAATTGGTGAGAATGCCTGGCTGCGAGGAGGGAACCCACACCCCGAGCGAGTCAAGGTTCCTTGCCTGCATCTGTCGGGCTTGCAAGAAAGGGGACAAATCGAGAGAGTTTGCAAGAAAATCGTAGCAAACACAGTCCTAGGCAGCACAGTAATCCCACTAAGAACGAATCGAGGCGCAGAGCCGACAGAAAATGGGAGCGGCAGCAAAGGAACCAGCAAACCCGAGAATAAACCCCCAGACTGTCACTATCGGAAGTTGCCCATACGGAAAGCAGGAGAAAGGCTAAAATAATAGTGAAAATTGAAGGAAGCTGCCTTGCGAGATGGAGTTCGACTCAGGATCCTTCCTTGTCAATGGTGTTTGGAACAGCAATTCCAGAGGACTAGTTTCCAAACATAAGATAAAAGAAAACTTCAGAAACAAAATTAATTCTAAAAGCACTACCGAAGGAAAAAGGATCCCTAGTGGGTAGGTCTAGGACACTTCACAGTCACTTACAAAACAGACACGCCGAAGTTCCTAGCGCTAACATAGTCGACCTGAGACCGTCTCTGTCTCCGGGCAATCGAATGGTTCGCACCATTTCAGCATCGGAATGACGGATGAGCCGAATAGCCGAACCACTTTGGGAAAAGAACCTGACACATGAGTTCCAGGACGTCTTCGATGGCAACTTCTAAGGCAAGTTACCAGTGGACCCCAATTTCCTTAGTTTAGATCCCAGATAGAGCCAAGAAGGCTAAAGCCAGACGAGTACCCTTTGTATTAAGCCAAAATAGATGAACAATTCAAACAAATTAATCAACGCAAGGGGTCATAGAACGATTGACCATGCTAGGATGGAAACACCAATAGTAACACCAGTAAAACCTGACGTCTCTGCGCTCTGCGGAGACACAAAGCTACCCTGAACCATGCGTTGTAGTAAAGCGCATACCCGGTAACCAGTCGCGCAGACTTCCTGCACTCACTGGGGGGGGAAAATTTTTTGCCAGCTCGATTTTTGGACTTGGGGTCACAAGGCAACAAAGCTTTCAAAGCATAAACGACCTTATTAACCTCAGACACCGTTTTATTCAGTTTAGCAACACACTTCCCATTGACAGGTACCTGTGACGTCACGTTCGGAGCGTGCATCCTGAGCCAACCAATTGCCCAACAGGAGAGAGGCACCATCACGCCTTTTAACTCGAAAACACTCTCCAAAGCAGAACGCAACTTAAGCAACTAGACAGGCGAGGCCTTGGCAATCCGTCGCCGGATGTTAAACGTTTTCACGGATTACTCTCTGGGAGGACATTTTCGCATTGTAACTGACCATACTGTTACTAGGAATTTTGGCGGGAAACAACCCGACCGAACATTTTATCCCGAATGACTAGATGGTCAGAATTCCTAGCCGTATACTCATTATACATTGCTGCATCGACCCGGAAAACAAATCACCATGCAGATGCATTAAGTCGAGCACCATTGGCAACAACAGAAGATGACGAGCGTCCGACTACCCGCGCCGACACAAATAGAGGCCCTCCTGAACTGCATTGTCCTGCCCCATGATGTCTCAGAGCTACCGCAAAAGATACCAGTGACTGGCCCGCATTTTGAATTGGTAGGTAAAGTTGGTCGAAAACCAAAAACTGAAAATTTTAAACATTTCGGACAAGACAGACTGAACTGTTCAATTCAAAAAGGGGTGTTTGTTATGGGGTGGATCGGGTAGTAATTCCTTTACAGACTGGCAGAAAGAAGTGTTGGGTATGCTCCATGTAAGGTTCCCCAGAATAGTAAAATTGAAAAGCCTGGCTAGGAGCTATTGTTGAATGGCCCGAGAGGCCTGGTCCTCGAATCCATATTGATTTTGCAGGACCTCTAGGGGGCATATGTTTATGTTGTAGATCATACTCAAATTGGTTGGAAGTTATAGTATGTATCCACGACACCGATGCTGTTATCAACAGTTAAACATTATTTGCAACTCAAATGGTTTCTGATGTACTAGTGTCCGACAATGGCTCACAACTAACGCTATAAACAATTTAGCTTCCTTAGGTATATGCCCCACACTAAACCACGCCAGCGCCACCGGTGGCAAATGGTTTTATGGACCAAGAGAATGGTCAGATTTTCGAAAGAAAGCTAGAAAAATGGACCTGGGGAGCCAAGAGAAGCTAAACTGTTTACTCAACACTACAATTATCACCCCGCAGTAAGTATAAGAACAAGAGCCCGGCAGAATTATAATGGGGAGGAATCAGATCCATTTAGAAGATTGCACCCAAATTACACTGTGAAACCGCCCTGACTCATCCAGACGATACCGCACATTTGAAATCGGCGACCTAAGTCTATGCAAAAAATTTGACCAGGGACCTCTCTGGCTTCCAGCCACAATCACACAAATAACAGGCCCCCCGGTCCCTACTATCTAACCGTGGACGATGAAGAGAGTGGAAGAGCACATATGACAGCTTCGTTCCCCGAAACATCGAGCGAAATACAACCACGCAACCTCAAACAATAAAAAACTCGAGCCGAAACACAACTAAGGAGGGGGGGACTGAGAACAAATTAAAAAGAGGGTGAAAATGCAATATTAAAATAATCCAGAACATCTAACCATAAAAAGAGCAAAAAGACCTTATGTTAGATGGGACCAGCAGAAATAATCCAAGTGAAGAGGATCCTCCTGGACAGTGGCAGCCAAGCCAGCTCGACTGCCGGAAAACGGAAGATGGGAAAAACCACTGGCCTGGCAACCTCAGGGTAGCAACAATGCTGACTCACCTTCCAGGCGGTTCCATGGAAACGAGCCAGAGAAGACAGTGATACCCGACTGAACCGCTCGAAGTTCCAGCGAAAATGAACCATGCAAGTCAAAATAGAACTAGAAGAGCCCCACTACCTGTGCAACTACGTCACTCATCACGTAGACTAAATAAAGGAGGAGGGGTGTTCTGTATAACTTGGATAGAGTCCAAGTTGAAATTCTGATTGGCCAGAAAGGCCGAAAGCGGATTGGTTCGCTAGGAACCAATCCAGGGAGCCACTTAAAGGCGGCAAAATTAAAGAAATGTCATTGGCTATAAGCCGGCAGGCAAGCCTGTATAAAAAGGGCTGCTGCGGCTTTCGCCATCTGTTCCGTTACTGTTGCTTGTTTGAAATAAAGACTTGTTTACTGGAACCCGGTCTACCGTGTGTTTTTCCGGACGGAACACAATGGGAACAGGCTCCAGCTGTTCTGCTCCACTGATCTCCGACTCTGAAGGCAGCTGATAACTGTCTGGTGGCTCTGATCCCATCTCTGCCACTGACACAGAGCACTCGTCAGAGCCTTCCCCAGACTCCAGGACTGGTCCATGTTCCTCCCCAACCTCCTCACTGTTTGAGTCTGAAGCCAGCTCTGCTGGCCACAACATTTCACATTATAGTGTGTCTTTCCTGCTCCCTTGATGTAAGAGTGAAAAATGATTTGCCTCTGATATTTGTCATTTCATTGATTTTCGGTATTCAGAAGATCAAGAAGGATGAAGCAATTGCTTTATTCTTTCCTCACTATTCTATATTCATTCCTCTTGGGTGGAAAAGAAAGAAGTGATTTAGATCACAGTTTTCAAACAGTGCTTGGGTGAACTTAGTGTTCAATGGGAGACCAATCCCTCCCCCCCAAATTTCAGTCAAATGCAGCCAATTCTCTATTAATACAATTTGGCTTCTTGATCAAAAATTCCAGGATTTTTTTTAAAAAGTACTGTCTTTTGTAGCATCAAAAAAGTTTGAAACCCTCTGGTTTAAATAATGTTTGACATCATAGCCATTACTTTTTATAGTTTAAATTATTAAGGGACAAGGTTATAAATGAAGATGTTTTTTAGCAATTCTTTTTGTTTATGTCTTCAAGTTGGTTGAAAAAGACATACAATGCAGTGCCAAATTTAGTAAGAGAAGAAACCTATCAAACTGTTAAAAACAAAGAGTAGGGGGAAGAAAGGAAGGAATGATACTTTTCTGTTTTCAAACATGGAATGAAATTGATGAATCTGAATGCAGTTTTTAAAAAGTCAATATTTTTATTTGTCAAGTATTTGATTTGCTAAAATACTTCTGCATTAGGTGCATATGCAGACTTTCTTCCTAGACTTCATACATTTCAGTGGTGTATGTAGTCTTAGCTGCTGTGAGCTGAATTCAAAGAGGCATACTACGGTTTGTCTGCCACAATATGGTATTTGAGACACTGGGGGCATTAATAAGATTGTGGTCAATTTCTTCTGCAATGTAAAGTTGTAATGTAAACTTGAAAGGGGTAGATGGAAAAAAACACGCTATTGCATTAAGCCTTTCTCTTCAGTTCAAGTGATAATGGAGGAAACTCCTGCAGGATTAATGAGATTAGAACAGTGCCTTATGTTTTAACATCTTGGATTATACAGAAGCATGCTGAGACAAATAAGAAATGATAGTGACCCTTTTGAAAATATAACACAATAAATTAGATGAGTCACTCTCTTGCATTGGCTGAAATTTTTAAGTTTTTGTTTCATTGGAGAAAGAGATAAAATAAATGTAATTTTTCCTCTGCAGAATTATAGGTACATAGATTTAAATACTTCAGTTATAGATGCAGTAGAGTTCAAATTAGTGAGAGGTTAGGTATAGTTTAAACCTTCTTCTGTAAACAGAATCTTTAATCAACAACAGATACTCTGCTATTGGTAACCATCTTCTTCTCTAACATTTAACATACAATTTCTCATTTTATGTCTTTTTCTTGCTTCCACTTATTTCCATCCAAGCCAAATAGAATCTCTTACCAGATATTTGAAGGCCAACATCAGGTTATATCAGACTAGACCTGAATTAAAAAGAAATAAAGAACAGAATGACAGTGACAAATCATTTCTTTATTGTTGCCAAGTAAAACTGGGTGGACATTTGCATGAAATCCCCAAGAGTCATGCTTAATTTAAGGATGGATTTATCTTTTGTGTTGTTATTTTTTAATTGTTTCATGCTGCATACCACCTAAGATTATGATGAAGTTTGGTAGCCAATAAATTTAATAAACAAACAGATCTGTATTCATGTTTATAATTGAAGTTATAATTCTAAACATATCTCCTCTTAGAAAATCCCAATACTTACCCAGATTACTTACTTTCAATTCAGCAAATGACTGATGTTGCTAGTTTAGGATTTGTAACATCCATCTATTCAAAGACTCCACTAGGCATAACATGGTATGTCAAAGACTACATCCCAAAGTGGGTGGGATGAAAGACTCAGAGGGCAGACTGATCTTGGGGGCAGAATTCAGAAGATTTCAAAAAGTAAGTAAATGCTTTTTCAAATCATTCTTTTGGCCTGTCATTTGCAGTTCCACATTCTATACTTTATCTCATCAAATAAACTTTGTTCCACACCTGTCATTCCTTCATTAACACCTTTTAAACATAGTCTATCTATATAAGCAGATATCATTGTTGACAATGTTGATATTGTAGTTGCTAACTTTTGGCTGGCTCCCATTCTTCAAAGTTCTCCTTTATATCATTTTGTATCATTCTGCAAGTCCCACTATTAATTGACTTTACACTTGCATTTTTTTTTCTTCCGCTTAAAAGAAGTCATAACCAAAATAAATCTATTTCCAATTATATTTTTGTTTACTTTTAATAGATAATCCCAAAATCTTACAGTAAAATACAATATCCCAAATTTATCTGATCTTTATTTGTAACCTTCTTTTCTGCTGGTTTTCCAATTTTTTTAACTCAAGTTTGCAGTTCATTTTTCTTTTGTTCAGAATTAAAATAAACTCACATGATGAAGATTTTTCAAAGTGTAATTCCTTAGGTATCTAATAGCTTTAGAATAGTTAATAGCAATTTCCAAAAGTGATTATGAAGTGAGGTTTGTGAACTTAGTGTCTTAAAAGTCACCATTGTGGTTACACACAAGATGGCTGACCCTGTCATCACCCAGCACTAAACCCATGGAAAAACCCTTCCTTGTGAGAAGCAGCTGTCCAAAGTTCATGTTGGCAAATTCTTGTCCTCTTCATATTCAGCATCACATTTCAAATTCTTAATTATTATTTCTGCAGATGGCACTGATATATATTGATTTAAAATCAAAATAAGGTTATTACTGGACAAGTCAGGTCATAGGAGTTAAAAACACACACACATTTTTACAGGAATTAACATTTTTCTGTTACACTAGCAACATAAAAAAAATAATCTAATGTCCATTCGTTTTTTTTTTTTGCAGGTCTAAAAACAAGAAAATATTTTCTGATGATTTAATTTCACATTTAAATTATTTTTCAGGTTTCTTCATCCTGTTAAATCGATTGATTCTTCAAAATGGAATATTCTAGTTCTTAATTCTTTAGTTTAAGTATATAATTAATATATTTTATATAATTAATATTATTTTACTTATAAAAACTTTTTACTATGCTGAAATATATACTATTTTTTACACTGCAGTTTTGTATATCACAACAATTATCTGTATATATTCACCGCTCTATAAAATATTTTATGTGTTTAATTCTCATTACCAAATTCTACTATGGTGTCTTATATTAGCAGACCACGGTTTCCTTTTTATTTCTGACTTCGTAATCATGTCTTTTTACATTTGATTTGCTATCATAACCCTGTTGAGTTGTTTGGCTTGGTATCATACAGCATTACACAACTGTTAATAGAGATAAGATGCAAATACAATATAATTAGTTCATCACAGTAAAAACTTTTAGACCTTATCAAGACCCATAGGAAATAATTTGGCAGAAAGCCACCAGAAATGGCTGCCCACCCTCAGTGCTCAGGCTTTCATTATCTTTTTAATTGCTGCTCAAAATTTGGAATTAATTTCTTTTTATCTTCTTGGATAAAAATATCACAGAGCCAAACAAACTCAACATGATAAATGTGTGACTTTGGTTGGATATTGCTTCTCCTCCATAACTGAAGCTTTATTTTAGTACCACAAATATTTTTTTAATGCTTCTATTGGGAAGCACTAAAATGCATTGTATCAAAACATGGACACATTATATTAGGTCAAAAAAAATCACCCCTGAAATTTTAAGGATATAAACTCATCACAGTTCCAACTAGTCCAATTTTTTTTTTTTTGTGAAGAACTGAATGAGTCAAAATAACCCAGAGATTCCAAATTTTGCATTTAAAACACTGTTCTGTACAATCATTATTTATTACTTCATTACTTAATGTATAATGGGAAACCATGAATCCTGGTGTATTAAATTATGTGTATAAACAATATGTTCATGCTTATAAGCCTATGGAAATTCTCAATCATCCAGGTCATGGTTGTCCCAAATGTGCTTTTTCAAGAGGCAGCTGGATTTTCTGATTTTTCTTTGAAGACGTTTCACTTCTCATCCTGGATGAGAAGTAGAACATCTTCAAAGAAAAATCAGAAAGTCCAGTTGCCTCTTGAAAAAGTACCTTTGAGACTCATGCTTATAATCACATTCTCCACTCTTTGCGAATGCAATTAAGAGGGTGAGTGGGGTAAAGGAAGGTGAATGACAAAAGCAGTGTCGCATCATTATGATACAAGCCCAGCCACTTTTGTTTATTCATCATGAAGTCATACAGATATAGAACAGAAAAAAATGTTGGAAAACTTGCAGATCCCACTGAAGGGTTTCCATTTCTTTTGGACGCTATAGGACATCTGTGAACCAAGAGACAATACTAGAAATAAAGATTATGTTGAACTGGGGATTTAGCTGGAGAATGTCAGCTTTTATTTATTTATTTATTTATTTATTTATTTTATTGATTGATTGTGCATAAATACCTGAAAGTCCAATAGAGTGTGAGGGTTCCTATGGGTTTCTATGAATATCACTTTGAAAATTCTGGATTCTCTTGGTATCTGAACCAAGAATTGTGGTTAATTATTTCCACACAACCCAGGATAAGATGCTGGTTTTCAACTAAGATATTAAGAACTGGATGCACATGAAAACCAACACTAACGAACTGGCAGATGTGACTTTACATTGTTGTGAATAGATAATGATAAAAATAACAAACAGTGCTTTTATTTTAATGACTTAAAAACAAGCATTGCCAATTAATTGCATAAAGGCGACAACAACAATGTAACAACAACAGAGATTGCATTTGTATTGAAAAGAATGAAAAGATTGACCATTTGTTCAGTGGCTGCAGCAGAATTTCAAAACTGTCTTCAAGTAATGTCATGACTGAGCTGCTAGAGTTACTCATTGGAAACTTTGTCAGAAGTTTGCATTTTCATGTAGTAAAAACTACTGGGACTACAAAGTTGAGTTAAGATCTTACTTTACTTTAAGATAGAAACAGATAGGCATAATTGTTCATAATTTGCCTGACATAAATAAGAGACATTGAAAAGATGACAATTTGGTTCATTGATGTTGCTATACCAGATGATGCAAGGATAGAGGAAACTAAATTGGAAAATAATTACAAAATACCAGGACTTGAGGATGAAACTCAATGCTTATGGAAAAAGAAATCCACTGTTATATCAATCAGCAGCCCTCAGAGCAATGTCTAAAGGATTCCCTTGCTATTTGAAAAAATTGAATTTATCAGAGTTGAAGATCCTAATTTTACCAAAAAAATTACCCTGCCTAGAATTGCCTGTATTCTGAGACACCACTTTAATAATTCCTAGGTCCTTGGTTAGAGCTTGGATTATTAAGTTTTCACCAGTCTACTGTGAATTTAATTGCAGATTACCTATCCAATTTTTTATATATAATTTGTGCAACTCACCCAGTGGGGATTATGATGAACACCCTGTTCAATCTGCCTATGATTAAGCAATCTTTGGATCCATTTCTTTTATCTAGATGTTGATTAGAGTTAGACAGTGCTTCAAATCTGCTATTCGGATTTTTCGTGCATCTTTGCCTATTACTTCTGTTTTAATTTCATGAAAAAATTGCTTTAGATGTTATTTCAAAGAAGAAGAGAATGAAATAGGAAAGTGAAATGGGTTTTTCCTGTGTGTATTCTTTTTTATAATGATTTTTCAAGCAAAAGGTTACTTATTCTGCACACAATTATGCCTATTATCAGATTTCTAAATTCCTTCTTAGCAGGAGTGAATATCTTATCCAGATTCTTGAGATTGGGGATATTTGCGGTGAGCACCAGATAGAACTGTGGGTTGCACAGTTTACATTGGAGATTGGTGGTTGCATCCTGGAGCCTGGTCAGTGAAATATCTCAGAGAAGAAGAGATTTTGAGATTGCCCATGCACAGTCTAAACAGCTGTTCTTCATTACTAGAACTCATGAACCAAGGTTTTGTGCTCTACTTATGACTCAAACAATTGAGAGTCAAGGAATATCTTCTAAGCTCACAGTTGTAATGCATCCTTTTATGAGTAGAAGGGTTTTGGAAATATTAAGACCCTCCAGAACAGCAACTTTTTATTGCATTCACTGAGTCAGTTTCCTTCTCCTTAAAGAAATAAAATTTAAATATGACTTCAAAGACTTAGATTTTTTTTTAATAAACAGCAAAAGTGTTGATTTTGAAAAGTTAAACTGGACTAGGCATCCAGATGGATTTGGAATACAAATTTAAAATTAGTTACAAAAATTCTTCTTGTGGGAAAATTGGGATGTTTGAGTTCTGTGGAAAAACATCATGATAGGATGGAACTTTGAAGGTTGGACACCAAAAAGAATTAGAAGAAAATAAAGATTACAGTTAAAAGAGAATATTTAAGTTTGACTTGCGAATGAAAAATGGAGCAAAATACTTTAACACTGGATGTTTTGAAGGATATTTTTGAACAATGGACTCAAATTAATTTTGATACTATCTCATATTGTAGACAAATGCAATGTTAATGATATCACAGAAGAAGAACAAAGTATACTGGATAAGACAGAAAATGATTTGTATTATATCAGAAGGGTGATTTGGATAACATGTACTATGTACAAAAGAGATCTGTTAGGGTTTTCTGACAATTCTCCAAGATGGGACAGAAAAAAAAGGGAGAAGAAATCAAATTCTAGGATATTACCATATATACTCGCATATAAGCCGATCTCGCATATAAGCCGACCCTTTAAAAACTGCCCCAAAATGAGGATTTTTGAAAAAACTCGCATTATAGCTGACCCCACAAATACCATGGTGAACGGGTTTTTTTTTTTCCCAAATTTGGGGGTCGGCTGATACGCGAATAAATCTGGCTGCCCGACTTCGCGCGATGAGAGGCCAAGACTCTCATCGCCTTCGCGGGCAGCGGCTTCGCGCGATGAGAGTCTTGGCTCTCATCGGCGCGAAGCTGCTGCCCGGTGAAGGACGATGAGAAGCCAAGACCTCTCATTGTGCGAAGCCACTGCCCGGCGAAGGCGATGAGAGTCTTGGCTCTCATTGCGCGAAGCCGCTGCCCGCGGCGAAGGCGATGAGAGTCTTGGCCTCTTCTCATCGCGCGAAGTCGGGCAGCCAGATTTATTCGCGTATAAGCCGACTCCCAAATTTGGGGGAAAAAAAAGCGTTCTAAAGTCGGCTCATATGCGAGTATATACGGTATTTGAAGTTATTAAAACTGAGATTGTTGAAACTACAGGGAAAGAATATAGAGTTGGTTTGTTTGATCAAGGTTGAAGTAGATATATAGTTACTTCTGATAACCCTTAAATGTATTTTTTTCTAATAAGGAATGGATAATGAGGCTGTTGGATTTTGTTTAAAATTAAGAGATGAGGTATAGAATGAAAAGAGTATTTCTCTTATTTTATGAGATGGTGTTTTTCATAAAAGTGTTTAATCATGTGATGAAGGGGGAAGTTAATTCTTTATAGACTTTCTTTTTTTACATTTTTTTTCTGTCCTTTATAGTTTGTATTTTCTAAGTATTAAATAATAAAGAAAATTTATTATGTAAGGTTAACATTGTGGCTAATTGCTCACAGTCTCTTGGAATGCTGCCAATATGCTTTGATTTCTCTGCATTGAGTATGTAGTCATAGCCAAGGCTTTATATTTGTCTTTGGCACTATTGCTCATTATATTAGAATGTAAATGTAAATGGTATGTTTTTATTAGTTGAAAACACTTTTGAATGGTATTTTCTAGAGAAGCTTTTCCTTCAGTAATTTTGAAATAATCCATGTATTTATCCATAACTTCATTAATTCTTCAAATTGTACTAGGTCTCTATACCTGTGTGTCCCTTTAAGCAATTTAATCTTGTTCCATGGAAACAGACTTGTATTCTATCTGCAAAGGATACAGAAGGATGACTATTCTTTTCTTGTCCCATTACAAAGAATGAATTTTATATTATCAATGAATAGTGTAAAATATGTCAGATTAAACATGGAACAGAATTAATGTGTAGTTTTGTTTTTAAAAATTGCCTTCTAAATTCCTTGAAAAAAAGATGAAAGGAAAGAACTGCTTACATAGGCTGGATTGAAATATTCTTTGCTGATTTGGTAATTATGTCTTAGCAATGTCAGTAGTGTAGCTTGATGTTTAATAGTGTGTGTATTAAAATGTCTGTAGCATTATCTCAAAAATTATAACAAGCTAATTTTGACATTAGCTGGACAAGTTGATAAGGCCTTTTTAATAAAGTGATATAAGGAAACTTGGATAATTATATTTCATTCATGTTTGTCTTTTAAAGAATTGAGCTATCTGTCATAATTTCACAATAGCCAGACTGAGGGTTTCATTAGGAAATGGATGCAAGATTGGCAGAGAGGGTCACATTATATAAATAGATAAGCATTAGGTTTTTCTCAACAGAATGTACTTAACACTAATACAAGACCATAAGTCTAAATATTACAAAGAATAATAAAAGGTAAATAATAGAAATAAGACATATCTGTTGGATATTTCTTAATTGCTTATTCAATGATTGTGGAGATGTTTTACTACTGTCAGCCAACAGGGTTTAGGAAGTTTTGAATGTCCTTTTTTGTTTAAATACCCCACCCCTTCAAATATATTGATTGATGTCATCTAAGTAAATTTACATGGTTAAGTGAGTTTAGAATATTAGAATTGGCTACTCAAGACCAAGTAGCAACTAACTTTGCCTCTTCTCCTTCCCAGCTAATGGCAGAACAACCAAAGCTGCTTAATATTTTTGGGCAGCTAAAGTCAAAATCCTCATTAATTTCCCCCTTTCCTTTCTTGATAGTAAAAATACAGTTGTTGTTTTTTTCTAGTTGTACTGAAAAATTACAATTGCCTGAAGGGACTGTATTTGTTTAATAAAAAAACAAAGAGAAAGCAAACGAAAACCAAAACATCTCTGCAAAGAACTGAAGCTACTTAGCTTTTAAAATTACATTTAATTGCTAACTTTAAAAATATTGCTCGTGTTTACATACTGACTGTTGTACATGTCTTATTTAATGTATCTTGGAATATTTATTGATGTATCATGAGTGCAGCTGTATACTACTTAGATGTCCTACCTGGTGGAATGGAGGCTACACTATACTGGCATGCAGGTGTGGGAAGCCCCCCTCCCTGAAAAATGAAATATTTTGGGAAAAATTTAAAAAAGCAGAATATTACATTTTCCTACAGGGAGAAATTGAGAAACATGCCCTTCCTGCAGAACACAGTCTCAGTCTTTCTTAATAGCTCCCTATTCCCTAGCAGATATTTTGTGCCCATTAAGACAGGCTTGGCCATCCTATCGATAAAACAAAAGGCCTTCAGCTTTAGGATGATGGGATTAAGAAGAACAGGACATGACACTTCAGGACGTAACAGGATTAACTCACTACCATTGAGCAGAAGACACAAAGCTCACTACATTGCACAATCTCCTATGGGCATTTTGGACACTATACAAACCTCCCCACCAGCAGCATTTCTGAAACTTCTAAAAATTCATGTGCTCATCAAATCAATTGGTCAGCTGCATAGGAACCACAAACCCTGATGGTTCTGTTCACCAGTAAATGGACCTTTCTCCATTTTATTTCCAGCATCTTTCTCCCAGCTTGGAATTGAACCAGAGGGATTTTACTTCCAACAAAAAGATAGTCTCTAAGGCTCCAAGCTCGGTAAATGTTATGAGCCTCTTTGAGGAGTAAGAGTGAGTTGCAGAAGGAAGACTTCCCAGGTTCTAAAATTGAAATCCAGGAGACAGTAGACTGCCAGATATCTGCAGATGAGGTTAAGAAAGAAATGGCTTTCTGGAGGATGAACCTGTAGTTCTGGAACAGCTAGATAGTCAGCTACCTCTAACAGAAGCACAACAGAAGGCTGAGTTACTCAGAGCCTGAGTCAGAAATGATCCTTGATTCTGGAGGGTGGAGCTGGCGTCGTGACGGTACGGCATGTGATCTTGGAGGTCTGAGATCGCTGCTGATATCTTTGCTCCTGGATGGTCCAACTGGATCTAAACCATCCCGAAGAAACAGTGAATGTAAAGAGCGCATCCTGTTGATCCCAGGGATATCGCAAAGTCCCTGGTAGATCCAGGAGAAGCTCTTTT
>BHFT01020122.1:0-57702 GCA_004320025.1 Laticauda laticaudata | reverse complement strand
GCAGGCAAGCCTCTATAAAAAGGGCTGCTGTGGCTTGAGCCAATGTTCTGTTACTGTTTTCTGTTAACTAATAGTTATTTGTTGGAACCCGGTCTACCGCACGTCTTTTCCGGACGGAACAGTATGTTCAGCAGTGAATGCATCTTGAGCCTCACAGGCATTTTTAGACCATGAAAATACAAGTTTCTCAAATTTACCAACTTAAGATGTGTGAATTTCAAATCCATGCTGGCTGGGGAATTCAGGAAGTTGAAGTCCACCCATCTGAGAGTTGCTAAAGTTGAAAAACACTGGTTTAGAGTAAGATTCTTTAACTAGGTAACGAAGAACAGCAGAAAACTATGTTCTTCCCCATGCAGAGGTAGCAAAGAGGGGAAAATATTGAGTGGCAAAGCAGCAAGTGGTTTTAGCTGCTGGCAGAATGCCAGTAGTAGCTTGCTTTACTGAGACATAACATTCTCTTGCAGTAGATCATGAGTATAATCTTATGGGCTTTTGTTTGGGGTGTTCTACAGGATGCCATGAGACAAAGGGAAGTGATGTAAATATCATATAGGTAACTAGTTGCATGAATACACTGGTGTGTGTGTGTGTGTGCAAGACAGAGACTTAAATGCATGTCTCGTTTCCTAATCTAATTCAGTTGTTCTCATGTGTATGCAGATTTCAACAGAAACCTGGGTATTCTCACTGAATAAGTATACATTATCTGCATGGCATCATTTTACCTGTTTGTTATTCTGCCATTGTATTAGAGTATACTATCCATACATTTAATAGAGTAGCACCATATTTTAGTTAAAAGCAATATTATTTTCCAAAGAGTGTCCCAAAAGCTTTAAAAACAAATTAAAAAGCAGTAATGTCACAAAATAACAGGGCCTTAATATTGGGTAAACACTTAGTTGCCATTTTTCACTGATTATAATGCAGAGTTTTAACCAGAATCTGTCAAAATAATCATAGTTTCCAGTTAATATGGGGAAATTCAGCTTATAAATTGATTGTGAATGAAAAGTTAAATACAATCTATTTCTATTAGAAATATGTAATTATGATTCATTGTATTTAAATAATAGAAGTGTGTCATAAACACTTTTTTCTTCCTAGAAAACTTGCTTTTCCAAATTTAGACTGTTTAAGAAAATGTATTATCTACACTTAGGCATTATTGGTTAATAATAATTAATTTATTAACCAATAAAACCATTATTGGTTAAAAGCTACTCTGCAGTAGTTTTAAAATTAGGCATGTAGAGACAATACAAAATTGAATTTAATAGCACAAGTACCAGCTCTGCTGATTCTATTATTAATTTCATACTTAATTTAAGAATAAGCCCCAATTTGAAATCACATCTGAAACTGTCAGATGACCTACAGTATACAATAAAGGACAATAAAAGGGGACTACCTTACTATCAAATGCATGCCAGACAGATAATGCTTGCCACAATTCTAGTAAAAATTGACTGAAATATAAATGAGTGACTTAATACTTGGGACTAGCAGTTCTGCTAGTGGAAAGATGTTAAATGATATGTGTAACCTTGATACCACATGAAGTGGGATTAGTTTAAGCTTCTCTATCTGTGACTCTGAGAAGAACAATATCATTAAAGAGCACTGTTTACAGTTTAGCATGAAATAAGCTGCCTGAATGTTAAATAAATCAATCTCTCTTTTTTAAAAGGGAAATAGCAACAAAGCTTTAACTCTAGTGTTCCTGCAAACTGCTTATTTTAAACTCTTTCATTTCTCTGTAAATTAAGATATTTTTAGAAGTGTAATTTCATTCTTTAAATAATAAAATGCAAAAAGGAGATTTTTAGACCACTGGTATATTTGTATGTAAATTAGAATTTAAATTATGAGTTCTCCAAGTTAACATTAACTGATCAATGAGCCATGAGACAAGTAGGGCTTTTCTAGATCTGACCACAGAAATAATAGATTTTAAAACTTTTTAAACATTATGAAGCCTGAAATTAGGAGAGAGTAGTCAGATTTTTCCTCTTAAGATGCTGGATTCAAGTTCCAATCAGCAAAATAGAATTGTACTTCATTCTTATTTGGAAGGATAGAAGTCTTCATCCACCAACCTTCACCAAATGGTTATTATTTTCCTCAGACATTGTGTGAAGTATTTGTGAGATCAAATACTTTTATATCAAATTTGCTCAGTCTTTCTTTTAAATAAGCCATGAAGACTAATTGCTTCAGAATAAGCCATTCACATTAGACGTGAATTATGATCAATGATCCCAGAGGGAAAGAAGGTATTGTACTAATAATCTTGCTCCCACTGTCCACTGTGTTTTCATCAGAAGTCAGGAATAACACAGAAGGAATGGAGAAGATTTGTTCAGATTTTATTTGATGTGAATTTGTCAATTCACATTTCTTGAACCAGTTCATAACTGGAATAAAGTTATGAATTTTAATTCATACCACTTAGAATTTTTACAAAGAAGAAAGAAAGAAAGAAAGAAAGAAAGAAAGAAAGAAAGAAAGAAAGAAAGAAAGAAAGAAAGAAAGAAAGTATATATTAGGAAAAATGTATGCACAAATATGTATTATGGAAAAATGAGAATGAATCCCATGAAATGTGCATATTAGGGAAAATATATTCAAGTTGATTGGATCTAAAGAATAATCAAAGAAGCCCAATTAACTGATATAAAATAAGCTGATATAACATTCCATTTCTGAATGTGAAAGTAAGCACTATAATCCAAAAAAAAAATAAAAAGTAGGCAAAACAATACAGAGGTGTTGTTCAATCTTGGAAAACTATGTTTTGAAGATATCAAGGATGGGAACTAGGTTGAAAACACAGTTATACTTCAGTCTATTTGTTTTATCAGAAAGTAGGGATATATAGAAGGACACATCTACTTTAAGAGAAGTATTGAACTTGCATACATACCTTTGGGCAAAGTGGTAGTACTTTTAAAAATTAGGTGTTGGTATGTTATTCCTGAATCTGGAATCGGAGGAAAAAAGACCAGTGCCAGATGGTCTGAAGATGATATTTGCAATTCTCTATGTGGATCAGGAACAAAGGATAAAATACATGATTTTTTTTATTTTTGTTTTTTAAAGTGAATGCTATTTTTTATTTTACCAGTATATAGATTTCGATAACAATGCACTTTATTATTTGCTTCCTTATAATGTTCTACATCTGATTCTTTTTTAACAGTACAGTTATTTCTTTGCTTGTCATATTATCCTAAAGTTTATGAATCTATATAACTAATATCTTGTTATTCTTTTTCTTAGCATTTGTCCAGCATGGTGGCAGAACCTTTTGCTTTTGGACTGCACTGATTATAGTTGCTTTTTCTTACAGCAAAGTTGCACAATAAATAATGCAATGAAAATTTTTTGTTTGGCCATGATACCAAGTTAGTTTCCATTCCTAAGGGAGAATGGGTATCTCGTTTAGCACCCTCACCATTACATCATGCTGGCTGACATATATTTGATGTAGAATGATTGTTCCATGTAATATTAGTTAAGGTGAATTGTAAGGATGTTCCCATGAACAATTCTCATTGTTCATGAGTGGTTCAATTCTCATTTTTGTAGTCATTCATACTGTTAATCATTGAACATTGCATTGATAATGTTCTGGATTCAGCTTACTTGATAAAAAGATACATGATTAACTACAAGATGATTTTAAAAACTCAGTGTACTTTGTTTCTTGCAATTGGTTTTATTGTCTCTTGCCCTGATGATAAGTTATAAACAACCTATAATTCTCTGCAATAGTTTATGATATAAGATACAAGATAGTTCATGTAAGAACTACTAAAGATAGGCTATAAACTATTCTGTCCAGATTTTAATTCAACTTGACATTAAATCACCTAGAGATGGGAAGCAGGAAATCACATAAGGTCTTCTGATGTCAGAGAAAGACAAATAACTCCACATATTAAGTCTTGATTTAAAGGAAACATAGCAACTGCTGCCAGTCTCATAGGCAAACATCATATCTAATTATGAGTAGTATATTTAAGGGGCGTGCATAAGTGCCACCTCGTGCCTCCCATCCCTGTGCTATTGTCCGTATTTATTCATACCTATTTCCTGTATTCTTACTCATGTTTATACTTATACCTGTTATCTTGTAAGTGATTGACAAATCAAACAAATAAAATAAAATAAATATATTTAGAAAAAATAAGCTGTAAATAGAATACTTTATGCAATGTATAATGTCCAGCTCAAATTTGGAATAGGAAGGTGTTGAGGCACAACAAGGTGTACCTAGTCAATCTCTCAGGGAAGCAGAACTTCATCCATCTATCTCATGGAACCAGAATTAGGGTTATAAAAACTAATCCTAAAAAAAAAAAGTCATAATCATTGCAAAACACAGCACATGTGAGTCTGAAGAGCTAGATTCCTTGCTAGCAATGGGTATTAGCTAATGGTTATTCATATACCTGTTTATTTTGGACATTTAAAGTAATACAGTCAGTGGTGGGATTCAAATAATTAGTCAGTAGTTCGGTGGATGTGGCTTAGTGGGTGCACTTTGTGCATATGCACATACTTTGTGTGCATGCACACACCAAACATGCACTTTGCACAGGTGCAGAGGCGTTCTAACTCACTTCCTGCAAGTCTGCACAATCTTGGTCACTTCAGCAGCTGCCACGTGTCACTATTCTGTGCTGCGCTTCAAATTCAGTGGATAAAGGTGAGCACGGGAGCCCAGGTGGGTGGGCATGCCCAACAGCAGAGCAGCAGAGAGAACCGTCTCCACCGCTCATTGCTGCTACTGGCTCACCAGAACTGGGCCGAACCGGTAGAATACCGAATACACTACTGAATACAGTCATACTCAGAAAATCCTTATAAATGAAGTTTGCAACATTCCATCTTATTCTATGTTACAGTTAGTCCTCAACTTATGACCATAGCTGAACCCACAATTTCCATTGCTAAGTGAGACATTTGTTAAGTAAATTTTGCCCCATTTTATGACGTTTCTTGCCACAGTTGTTAAATTAATCACTACAGTTGTTATGTCAGTAAAATGGTTGATAGGCAAATCTGACTTTCCCATTGATGCTGCTTGTCAGAAGGTTGCAAAAAGTGACCACATGAGTCTGGGACACTGGAACCATCATAAGTATGAGTCAGCTGTCAGGCATCTGAATTTTGATCACATGACTATGGGATGCTGCAATGATCATAAGTATGAAAAATGGTTTTTTGCAGTACTGTTGTCACTTTGAACAGTCACTGAACAAACTGTTGAGGGCTATCTGTACTTTGACTCTTGACTAATTCTAGACCAGCACTCTGCCTATTTCCTGACATGGTACAGCTTCTGCTAACTATGGGTCTCAAACTAGGTATGATCATTGCTTGTGGTAGACTGATCAACATTCTCTTAACCTAGACTGTTTGACTATTACTTGCTTTTTACAGAAAACAGAGCAGCACAATGCTTCCTAAAAGTGTAATAAAAACCGAGAGATGTTAAACACTATATATTGTTTTACATGTAATTAATTTGAAAGTTATTTCTGTCAAGATGCAGTGGGATACTTCTGTGGATCCTTAGACCAAATCAGTCCTAATAAAGAGAACATACTGATGAAAAAACAGTGAGAAGTGAAATAGTTAATTTTACTGTGCACCCATAAAATTTTACCTATGATAATGTTTTAACTCTGAGGTAAAATTTGAAACACAGAGCCAAAGGATATATTGTAGGAAAAAATACAACTGGGAAATCATTTAGCTTTTTTAAAAAATCATCTGCATTTTTTTAAAAACATGGGATATTATGAACAGTGACAATCCATTATGTTGATAACAATGGGAACAATAGATCCACACAGCAGCTGAATTTTTGCGCCCCTAGCTGTGCTTCTAAGAATATTGGCAATATTATAAATCTTCCTAATAATAATCTTCTCCAAAACTTTCTGCTCTATATTTATTGAAGCAGTATTAAACTAAATACCACAAGATTTACAGCTTGCATGGTTCACCAATTTCAATAAACCAGTTGCTGTTAATAACTAACATTTTAAAAATTATAGCTGAAACAAAAGATCAGTGGTAGCTACTGCAGATTATAAAGTGACAAAGTAAATCTATATAGAAGGAAATAAAATCCAAGGCATTCCATTACAGATAAGAAGAACTAATGACCATCAAACTTAAGATACCTAAAAAAGATCAGCTGAGTGTGATATGAAAAATGGATTCAAGTTAGTGAAGCAAGAAGAGTTCTAACAAGTAATCAATAGGGTTACTTACATTCCAATGGCAAATGGCAAATGTAATGGCAAAATATCAATTCCAATGAAGGTAACTACAATAAAAGAAGAATAATGTCATTGCAGGCAGGAATTATAAATTCTTTTGGTTACACATGACCCTGTCTGCAGGTGGATTTTTAAAGAATAGTAATACATTTAGATGATGTTAGCCATGATAAGCAGTCATCATTAAGTAGAGAAAGGAGATGTTGTTTACTTCACATTGTTGTAGTGAAGGCTTTCCATTAAAAGAATAATTCATGCAATGTAAGTATACTAAGACTGCAACCACCTCCAGACTGAAGCTTCATTTTTGTCTATATTGGCCCTTTACATGATGTAGCCAGGTGAGATTTTCCCCAATGCAAACAACAACTTATTGTTATGGTTCCAGTACAAAGTCTGTACGCAGACTGAAAAACCAGGCTATGGTAAGTATGCTCACTGATAAATCTAATGAATTCCATATGAAAAGGTTCAACTCCTGTCATTCCAGGTCAAGATAGGGAAAAGAAATCCATTTTAAATCTTTAAATCACCACTATCATCATGAGAAACCAGCCTTTTGCAATCTAATAGCTTCTACTATTTTTGATTTGAAACCCTCTCATCCTGGCAATTATGACAACCATCTGTTTGGGCATAATCACAGTCATAACATCACATCTGGAAAGTACAGATATAAAAATAGCTTCCATAAGCTAAATATTGAGGTAATGAACCAGTGATTTGACTCATTGTAAAGGAGAGAATGAGCATTAATAGTGTTGGCAGAAAAAGAAGAAACCACAATGTTAATGACAGCATTCAGTATTTCCATGAATGTGGGGAAAAAAAGAATGCATATTTGAGGTTAAGGAATATTAGAAGAGAAAGTAAATAAAAAGAAATGATGTGAAAGAAATCAAGAAGCATGCTGAAAAAAAAAGAATAAAACTGGAGATCGTCAGAACACAGAGAGATAACACAGAGAATAGCATATCTGAACTCTTTTTTTTCTTTTATCCAAACAATAAAGTCCTTCATTTATATTGATTCCAATGAAATTTGAACTGCCATTGTCATTCAGAATTCAGATATTTGATATAATTATCTTAAATGATAACATAATGCTACAACATTAAGGGGTAAGTGAAATTTTAGATGATTCAAAGGCAAGAAAAGTTGTTCTGATATAATGCCCTTTATCATGGCTAAATCATTGTAAGCAGGATAAAGAACTGACATTATGTGCAGCATTTCACAGCATTGAAAGTTAGTATGAAATAATAGTTAGATGTTAGACTAGGTGTGATTGAAATTCAGGATCAAGTCTATCCACATCAGTGGAATCTCATAGGGGAACTATATGTAGCCATTTGAACCCTTACAAAACTGTTTCATTCCTACAGCACTTTAAATCTAGCCTTTATATTTCCATTTTGTCTTCAGTGTCCATAAATGAAGGTATGTGCAGAAAATTTTGCAAATAGGATGCTCACAAGCATTATCCAGCCCAAATGAAATAATCTGCTTTCATATAACTATATATCAACAAGTGATCAGAACTTTTTTCATGTGAGTTTCTAAGAACTATAGCAAACAACTTAAAGCATACTGAAATCAAGGAGATGGTTAAAAGTGAAGCCATCAGATGACTGAAGATCTTAAATTCAAAACGGTGGAGAAAATACCATTAAGGTATAAAATAAAATTATAAAATTATAAAATAAAACTTCTGGGTAATTCCAGTCATTAGATACACAGTTAGAATAGTGGATTGGAACTCAAGTAGAATTAAAGTCTGGGTAAAAAAACCAGGAGAATAGTGACAATGCACTGCATGCATTTCATGTATGCATGCATTGCATGCATTTCATGTATGCAGTGATGTTGAACAACTTCACTTACCAAGAAAAATAGGTGAGTGTAGAATATTGCAAGTACACCAGATACTGAAGAAGAAAAAAAGACATAAGAATAATATCTGAAGAACAATGATGCACTGAAACTAGCACACCATGTAGGCTTAAAGAATACCAAGAGATCAGAAACCAGAACACTCTCAGTTCTAGTCATGCCTTAGGCATGAAAGCTGACTGGGTAATTAATTTAGGCTAGCAACAACAGAGTTGTAGGAAAATAGGAGGAGGGGGAAGAGGTATTAGATTTGTTTATTGTCGTGAGTTATTCATAAAAATAAAAAGTTAGGAAATAAATAAATAAGAAAGAGAAAAGACATGGAAAGGCAGGGTAAATTACATAGTATATATAAACAAAAAACCAGGCAAAGCTGATAACTAAAACAATGGCTAAGAGCAGGAAAATTGAAGGAAAAGACATGAAGGCAAATTCTGGCTGCACAAGAACAAGCCTTAAGAACAAAACTATATAAAGACAGGAACATACAAGAAATGTTGACTCTGCAAAGAAACTGAAGAGACAGTGGACACTGAATTAGCTGCAAGAAAATTGCACAGATTCATTTCAAGCAACAGTATAACAACAATGTAGCAACAATGGGCACTGGAACATCTGCAAGAATTACCATTTTTCTGCAAACAAGAACTGGGGGCCCAAAAAGTAGACTCTATAGAAAATCTTGAAGCTAAAATGTTCTGTGATTTTAGAATTCAAACAGACAAGAGCCTGCCACATAACACCCCAGATTTCACAAGACTTTCTGTCGAACAGAAAGACAAAAATGTCTGGGTAATGGACATGGCAGTACCTGGAGACAAAAACCTGGACAAAAATCACAAAATACAAATACTTGCAAATAGAAATAGATTGTTGCAAAAGAAAAGAAAGATAGGAGCAATAGTAATAGGTACCTTCAGTTCAATCCCAAAAACATCTGGAGCACCGTGTAAATATCACTTTTTTTTACAACCCTATAATTTCCTGATTAGGGATAGAGTAGGGGTAACTGAATGGGGCTGAGCATTTATTATCAGATGCCCTTCCTGACAGCTATATGGAGTTTTCAGCAGAAATTTTCTCTTTGCACCCTGAGAGAGAAACAACTGTTGCTACCTAGGATTGAATTCTCAACCTTCTGAGTGGGGGGGTGAATATCTCTAGGCCACCATGCCATTCACCTCTTAAATGCAATTAAACAAAATCACTATGAGTCAATTATAAAGGCAGCTTATTTGGAACAGCTTATTTCCTGAGATGATACCTTTAATACTAATAAGCAACATCATCTGCCTATCCCAGGTCCTTGGAAAGAACTTGATAGGAGGACAAAATTCCAGTTCCAATGTAAACATCTGGATTAATGTGAAAGCAACCATGAAAAACAACTCCTATAATTATTCACACCTACAGGACTTTCAGGTAAGGAGATGGAAGAAAACTGCTTTTCAATAGGAGGCCAGGACTTGGGGATTTTGCCATGCATATCGTGTGATAGGTAGGAATGGGTACAGCCACAGAGATTATCAGCTTGATAGGACTCACTATTTTAACATAATCTACCTTCATGCTAGTTTGTGGAGAAGCTGGAGGAATAAGTATTATGTATGACATAATACTTTGAATGTATGGAAGGGAGCCAAAATATAAATCCAAATAATGCAATAATAATTCTACAATTACATATCATTACTATTGCTATCCATGTTGAAGCCTAAAAATGGAAAGTTAGTACTCTGGAGGAAGGGACAGATTGACTGGAAAGTGGAAATGAGTCTTCTATCCTCAGATATTAATGCTTTCTTTTCTATTGCTTTATTATTCAACTTATATTTCACCGATATTCCTGTATAATATTTGCTTCAATGCTGCCCTTTACATATGTTAATGCAAGAGTTTTCCATTCTCCCAGATTCTGCTCTTTTATTGATTCTTGTGAAGAAGAGCAGTAGGACAAATAGCCTGTGCTTTTCCTTGAAAACCCTGCCTTAATTATCCAATATGGTTAGAACATTTCTATTTGCATTTTTACACAGATGAACACATAAAAAAGGTAAAGAATGAGTATCAATGACTAAGGAGGAACTTCCCAATTCTATTAGTTATTGACTAATGAAGAGGCTTTCTTTTCTTTTTTTAGCAATCTTGAAACAGAAACTGGATGATTATCTGTCAGAGATGTTCTAAAGCTTGGCAACTTTTATATGCAGGGATGAACTTCAGTTCCCCAAATTCCCCAATCAGCATGTTCCAGAGGGTCCTGTATGGAGTAGACAGTTGGACTAGACAACCTGTAAGGCAAGGGTGTCAAACTCAATTTCATTGAGGACGCATTAGGACTGGAGTTGGTGGTGGCTGGAGTTGGGCATGATAATAGTGGACATGGCAATGGTGGGTATCACCAGGTGGGCTTGGGCATGGTGGGCATTTGACACAGGCTCCAGATGCATATTTTCCCTTCTTTTCTATTTTTCCATCATTCTTTACTATAAACATTTTCCCATCTCTTCTACCAGATATTACTGGCAAACATTTATTCCTTATTCTTCCTATTCTGCTAAACTTTTTATTTCTAAATTTGTAGCTCATTGTTCAATAGTATATTGCTTTTCTAGGCAGAAAAGCTATTTATACTATTGTATTTTTATTATTCAACTAATAATAAAAATATAATAGCATGAATAACATGATGTTACAAGATGTAACAGCAGAGATAAATTTCCAGAATAGTAAATAGAAATGGCTGTCAATTATAGATATAGAATATAGAACTGATTGTTGATTGTAGATTAAATGAGTTTGACACCCCTGCTGTAAGGCCCTTCCAACTTAAAAAAGGGTAAGAGTTGACTATTTTGACCCATGTGTAAATAATTATAGGAGCAAGGACAAATATTTGATAGGGTAACATTCTGCATCACTTCATGAAGAAATAAATATGGGGGGGGGAGGATGACAGATTTCATCTTCTTGCCTTGCTCAGTATCCAATATAATATTCATGTACCTTGATGAATGCTTGGAAATGCAGCTTTTTGTTTGTTTGTTCTGTTGCACCAACTTTATGGGTGACTGAGTTGTGCACCTAGAACAGGTACAAAGCTCTAATGGGCTTATGAATAATGTTAATGGTTTGGTTTTTGGTGAGATCACTGTAGTCAGGGACAGGCCATATTAAGAAAGTTTATTTGGACTTCTCTCTATTCTTTTTTGTTATTGTTCTCACAACAACTGTTGTTTAACTCCTTTGTTGAGTTTGGCACCTTGAATTCAATACGCTACTAATCAGGAATGGTGAAAAAATGCAAAAATATTGAATCAATTACTCTTTCATTTAAATATTTCATTTTCCTGACTTGGACTGAAAATATCCAATCATTTTAAATGCTGAAAATTAATTTTGATCAACCCTCTTCACACATGAGATTCTAGACTCTTGTCCTTACCTGCAAAGACTCTAATAGAAAACTGTTACATACACACACATTTTCCAAAAATTCTCAAGATTGATGCCAGATTGAATGTTTTTTTAAATGTATTTATTTGTCTTTTGAATATAATTTCTAAACAAATATACAAAAGACACTCCAAATGCTTTTTCACCTTTTGCATGTTTGGATGCAAAGAAAGATGGGAATCAAAATATTTTTGAAACAGCTTTTAAGGGAAAAACTTGTTTTTAGGAATATGAATTTGAAATACAATATGTATTTAAATATTTATACAGGTCACCAACTTTATAATATAGTTTTCTAGATGAATCACTGTTTATTTATTTATAATACTTTTTATGCAAAACATTTTCAAAACTGCCCAACAGAAAGTTAATCCAGCATGTTCAGTGTGTTCTTTTTAGTTATTTGATGGTTTTAAATATGATGCAATCATTTTCTTTTAGTGTGTGGTTCTCTACTATGGCATTCTTTAAAATAAAAGGTAGTTTAACTAAATTTATAAAATAACTCAGGCCTATACAAATTTTCTGCTATGCCAAGTACTCATCAAAGTTCTTTTGCTGCTTGCTAGCTCATATAAACCACTATGCATGTAAGGATTGGGGTGAGGATGGTCATCTAGCATTTTGTAGATTTACACAGTGATGGGATTCAAATAATTTAACAATTGGTTCTCTGCCCTAATGAGTTCTTCCAACAACCAGTTGGAACCAAACTGCTCAGAAAGTTAACATCCGGTTCTCCCAAAGTGGTGCAAACTGGCTGAATCCCACCACTGGGATTTATACTCTTTGGATTGCATTTGGCTTAGTGGATCATGCTTTAAAATATTTTCATCAGTGAACAAAAAAGAAAACCCCTTTAGAATATACCTTATTGAAAAATAATGGCAATGGGATTCAATATATCCTTAAAAAGAATATCTATTGTTTCATTTGCCCTGCTATCTACCCAATCTTTGTGTAATCCTTAATCTTGTTGCATATATTCCCTGATTTGCATAATGATTGTATAATTGATTAATGGAGGCGTAATGAAAGTCATTCAGTGCTATGCATCGTAACTGAAATATTTATGATTTCTTACAAGCTTTGGCTGAATGAAGTGCCATTATTCATTCCATCCTTCATGACAGGACCATGTTCGATGTTTCAGATGATTTAAAATATACTATTTTCAGTCAAAATACCTTAAATATATAAATTACTAATTCATGAATTGGTATCATGAATTAATATGAATGTACAGAAGCCCTTTTTTGTTTGCTTTTTTGTCTGTTTTTATCTCCATTCTTACAGTGGTTTTGGTAGATTGGAATGGGATCTTTACAGGTGTGTAAAATGAAAAAAAAAACCTATGTAGGTTAGTTATGTTCTACCTATCTCCTTATATTAATAATATATTTATCTCTCTGCAATTGGTCTGGTGAACTTAACACATCATATGTTCACAAAAACCTCATTACGATGCTCCTACCATGTGAATTGCAAACTACTCATCAGAGATATATCTAACAGTTTGCTGGTGGCAAGGAATACATAATTATTTCACTCTAAAAGTAGTATTGTAAGTGATGTTGATTAGAACCAATTTTAACCAATGTAGAAGCAAATTAAGAACATGATATTAAAAAGACCAATAGCCTCATTAAAATCTGTTTTACCAAGACTGCATGCCCCACAAGTGCAAACAGGAGCAACAATTAGCATTAAAAAGCAACAATGAGTCTTGATACTGTTAACTCGCATATCCATGGATAATTTGTAGGATTTGTGTTACACATTATTAAATTGCTTAAAGATGTGTTCAATACAGCATTGTGGAAAGTAATAGGTATGTTATGAAAATAATGTCATGAGCTTGCTATCATCTATTCTTATTAAGATTCTCCTGAGAAGGAAGTTCCTTAATCAATGTTATATTGTTTTCAGCTTCTAGTGTGAAAATCTGTTTATCAGGCTATACATCTTCAAAACAATAATATAGTAGGAATGCTTTAATAAAGCAGCTGAGAAATCTTTTTATTATACTGTCCCATATACCAGAAATTGTGAATGGCAACATTGCAATGAAAATTTATTAAGCTGTAGAGGAGGAGGAGGGGAGGAGGAGGATGTTAAGGAGGTTAAGAAACAGAAGAAGCAGAAGAAGCGAAGCCAAAACCAAAGAGCAGAAGCAGAAGCAGAAGCAGAAGTAGAAGGAGAAGGAGAAGGAGAAGGAGAAGGAGAAGGAGAAGGAGAAGGAGAACAACAACAACAACAACAATAACTTAAAAGGATATCCTGTCCCATCATCAGAAATTTTTAAATAGTACTTCAGATAATGTTCTTAAGAATCTGATATGAATCAGCAAATGGGATATCCAGCATAGAGTCTCTTTGCAAGTGGTGTGCATTCTTTATCTCCAAAAAGTATATGTATGGACAAATATTTTCATCGCATCTATTTTTTAAAATAATTGTTGATTGTCCAAATTATGCTCTTACTGTTTAAAAGACAATATTTAGACAAAAATATTAATGGGAGTTTTATCACTAGAGCGCTCTTTAAATCATTGGCTGGAACATCATTAGAGGCACAGACAAAAATATTTCTTTCAGAATGGTCAGTGGATTTACCAGAAGCAGTCGTCTCTCCATAGATGAGGACCTCATTAATCTTCAGTTGTTTTGCTGCCTTAGGTGGTTTCAAAGTTTCAAGAATGGTTCTGTCTCCTTATGGCTCCAGGATCTTTTAAATTACAGGCTGGAAGTTTAAATACAAAAAAGGAGAAACTATTAAGAGAAGAAAAAGTATAATGAGGTAAAGTGGAGTTTCAAAAAAAACAACAACAAAACAATAGCAGATCAGATAAATTGAAAAGTTGTATGGTTAGGCCAGAAGACCTGCTAATCTACAGCTATACTTGGGTGGGGTAGAGGTCAACTTTGCTATCAAATTATAACCAGAAGCCTTACCGCAGCTGCATCACTACCTGCTTCAAACCCCTCTGACCCATACATGAAGCAAATGGAAGCCCACCATGAAGATGTGGCACGACCATGAACACGAAACCAAAAAACAGGATCACAGCTCACCAGCTCAAATCCCCGGCAACTAAGACTAACCTGAGCACAACCCAGCCCCCACCTGAACAGAACACACCCCCAGCCAATCAGAACACAGCCAAACCCCAACCAATGAGAACACAACCCCACCCAATCAGAACATAACCAAGCCCCCACCCAATCAAGTCACACCCCCACTAGCAGTTTAAAGGAAGAAGCAGCTGCAAGCTGACATTATTCCAAGAAGCACAAAGCCAAAGACACAAGCCTGAAGATGATGAATGAGACTGCATCGAAATGTCACCTAGACACTTCCAATTTTACATGGGAGAAAACCCGAAAACCAAAGATCCACACACAAATACCCACTGTTCAGCTTCGTCAGATGAACACAATACAGAAGCCTGATGATGGCAGATGAGATTCTGCCGAAACGTTGCTACAACTTTAAAAGTCTGCGAAAACGGTTGCTAAAACTTTTAGAAAGCACTACAATGTTGTAGGATAATACCCGAAGGAACTGAACTGCATTCGTTAAGTATCCACAAAATTAATATATATATAGCAGCTGTCGAATCATTTTGGAAAACTGCACTCCTCAAATAGAAAGACTTCCAACACAAACAGACAAACAATCTGCACACAGATAGACTCCCTCTGATCCTCAACCAAGACACCTCACCACAGGAAATAGTACCCGCTAGATGACACAAAAATGCGGTAACAAAGCTGGAACAACACTCCTCACTAAGTCCAACACATGAAACCACAAAGTCACAGACATCAAGCTTCAATGGCATTAAAACTCTAAGAGCCACTATAATGAAAAACCAAAACAGAATCATAGAGAAGCATCAGAGATTGAAAAAAAGACCTGAAAGCATGAAATGAAGAGATTGATTCCACCCAGACTGTCAGACTGGCTTGGGTTTTCTAGTTAGTGGCTAGGTTTTAGTCCACTTGAAGTTGATGTTGTGACCTGTGGTTGTTCATGTGTTGGACCTAGTGAGGATGTGTGTTCCAAGCTTTTGTTACTGCCATTTTTGTGTTCCATTCTTAGTGGGTACTATATTCTTCTATTGTCTGTAGTCTCCTGGCTGGGCCAGCATGATGTACAGGGAATCGTCGATACATGTCTGGTTTCCAGGTCCAATTTTGCTTTGGGTTCCTCGATGGCTCGCTATTTCTTTTTCTCTGTTTTGATATGCAGTCCTTGGATGTGATCCCTGTGTATACATACTGTACTGTGATTTTATCCTGTTAGTACCTTCTTATGTATTGGGCAAGACAGCTGTTCCACTAAGGTCTGCTTGGTCTTCTAAGGTCTCTGTTATTGCTCTTGTGGTGTGTTTTGGGATCAGGTTGGTGATGTTTGTTTTTTGAAGCCATTGGCTGTCATTCTCTTCAGTCAGGGTGCAGTAAGTTCAGTTCTAATATATGTTTCTTATCTGTCCAGGCGTTTCTGGTTCTTGGTAAATTAGTGTTTTTCGGTCCAGTGCAATTTATTCTGTGCTGGGCTGGTGCGGGTCTGGCGTTGAGGTAGCCGTGTGTGTGTGTTTCTTTGGTCATATATCTGGTGTGTGCCATGGTGCCATCTCGTTCTTAGTTGCTAGATTCAGTACATGCTAGGTAATGGTAATTTTGTTTCTTTCTCCATTACCCATGGCGCACTCTGATTTGCGCGGTGTGGTGTATGTCTAGGCTGTGTTTGGCCAATATTGTTCTTAGGTTTTTCTTTCGCATGGGGGCCAAATTTCAACAAAAAAAAAAATTCGGTTCCTCGATGTCATTCTAGCCATAGTTCTGGGTTTGATGGAGTGCATTAGCCAGGCTCTGGATTCGATATTCTTATCCATGAACAGGTTTGCAATGGAACGGTGACATGGGATCGAAATACCCATGGGGTCTACCTCAATTGCTTGTACTCATTTCGTCTCTTGTCGGTAGTATGAACACCATTGATGTTGGTTTAGCAGTGTTCTTTAATCTCCATGAGTCTTGTTAGCCTGGTTGGTATTTATTTTTTGATGATTCAACGATTTCTTTTTATTCGGGACTTGAGTGAATAGTGAAATACCACATCGAAGACGTCTACAAGCAGATCTCTTGGTTCCAGATCGTGTGATCTTTGAATCATTCTAAACAAGTGGCCATGATTTTGTACATATGAAGCTGTGGTTTCAGCTATGGGGCCTGTAGGTTGTTTTGATTAGTAGTTTAGCTGGTTTAATAGTAATGGTGGCTCCATGGAGCTGACTAATGGTCTGAGAAGGTAATGCCTTCTTTGTGCTATTTTTGGGAGGTCCGGTGATAATTGGGCATCTTGAGAGATTGTTCTCTTGGGATGATGTCAGCTGTTGGATTTCTTTGCTTAAGTGCGTTATAAGATTTTTCTTTCTTGGTCTAAATTTTTCGTGCAGATATGTGGTTGGGTCTGTGTATTCTGAGGTCTTAGCAATGAGTGAGAAGTCCTATCCGAGCGTCGCGGTCCACTTCGATCACATTTTAGGCATTTCATAGTCTTT
Source organism: Laticauda laticaudata (assembly GCA_004320025.1). Lineage (NCBI taxonomy): Eukaryota > Metazoa > Chordata > Lepidosauria > Squamata > Elapidae > Laticauda > Laticauda laticaudata. Next base: position 40,481 of record BHFT01020122.1, on the reverse strand, counting down.
TGTCCATTACTACTGTGTGCATTTCTTTGTCTGCTGGAGTATATTATGCTGTTATCATTTTTTCAGGGTTTGGTAGTGCTCTTAATTCATCGTTTTGCAAGTTATTTTGTGGGTGGTTTTCGTATGTGCCATAGATGTTTTAGTAACCTGGTGTCTTATTCTGTCAGCTTCATCTGGGTATTTAATTTGGTTAGGGCCTGCGATTCTACTGCAGCATCGCTGATAGGATCCTGTGGGGATTTTTTGGTGCTTATGGCATGTTGAATCCTTTTGGTTAGGACATCTGTTTCTGTTTTGGTGAGTTTCTGTTGGAAACATTAAGTAGTACTAATTGTTTTCAGTGCTGTTGTGAGTTTGTTTGGCGGGTTTTCTTGTCATGTTTTAATTTTCTTTAGTTTATTTAAGATTTATCATTTTTGGTAAGTGGTTTTTAGTTTCAACTCTCCAGTTTGTAGTATTTTATCTTGTCCAGAGTAGAGGGTAGTTTGTAGTCAAATGTCCAGGTGGGTCGAATTGGAAATAGCTTGGTTTAACTGATTGAGTGGAACCAATTTTCTGTGAGAGCTCGTTCCTGAGTAGGAGCTTACATTCTTTTTCAGGATCATTGTTAGTAGCTGCTGTGCTGTGATGAATGTTAAATTTAAAGCAGGTTGGTGTTGCATTGTTTCTCTGCATCTGTGTAAGAATTTTGAGGCACAGTAGTATTCCTCGCGATATATTATTTAGATCTTAGTACCGTAGTATCATCGTATGGACGTTTATCTTCTCAAGATAAGAGGGTCGGATATTTGTTTTCTTAAGTTTTTTCACGGGTATTTACTGTTGCTGTTCGTTTTGTTTGGGTATATGATCCCATGACTAATATCAATAAGTAGTTGTGACATATTTAAAGTTCGTTAGCAACGTTTCGGCCAGAAATTCATAATCTGGCCAATCAATCAGGCCCTGTCCGTGTAACACAGAAACTGTAATACAACACAGTCAGACAAATAAAACGCCAAAAGCCTGATGAATGGACAGATTGAGATTCCGTGCTGAAGAACGTTGGCTACAACTTTAAAGTACAACTACATAATGTGGGCTAATACCACCAAACAAAGCTGAATGCGCAATACAAGAATGTATGTTGTATGCTTATGTATGATGTAATGCGAATGCAGTAGCTATAATATAGAGAAAAAATAATCGCACGTTATTGTAAGGTGCATTGTTAAAGTGTTGGTAGCAACTTTTCAGAAAATCTCATTGCCATCATCAGCGCTCTATGGAGTTTGTATGTGGGTCAGAAGGGCGTTCGATTTATAAATTGCAGCTAGCTATTTGCTGTGCGGCTTAGGAACTGTTTTTTTCTAACATGGATTGTTTGGGAAGTCTTCGGTCTTGTCTCTAATTGACATGGAGTTATAGTTTGATTGGTGTTTCTGGTTTCTTTCTAGTCTGTTATCCGCAGGTCAATTTTGTCTTTGGGTTTTCAAGAAGCAAACGCTGGCAGAACAAGACACATTACGATAAAGACTAGAACGACTAATAAACAAATGGACTTGAAAGACCAGGAGAGTTTTTTTATTGGGAATTCTACACCTGCACATATAATAAAGAATTGAAGGAGTATTTGATTGTAAATGTATTCAACGAGACGGCTAGGATTGTATTTGCTAAATAATTGGAAAGAATGAGAAAATACACTTAAGGATAGAAAATTATTAAGAAAATATTAGAATGTGCTGAGATGAGTAGATTAGACGATTTGAAAGTAGGAGAGCAGAAGATAACAATTTTATGAAATTTGGGAATCGTTTTTACCAATGGGCTAGATGATAAGATAAGATAATAGAATAATTATATTTTAAATTAAAGATTTTTTTTTCTTTTTTTTCTTAGGATTAATTTTGTTATGATTATTTGAATTGTTATAGAATAAAGTGTTTTAAAGTATCTGATATCCATAAAGAATGAAAGATTAGTAATTATCAGGATGGTGGTTGATATATGATAGAATTCGGTTATTGCATTGACAAATATAATTGAAATTCGACACTATAGAGATGAATGCCACAAAACTGATGAAGCCAAGCCGACAACACGGCAAAAAGTATATGGAATAAAGTTTCTTATGATATGGTATCGATAGTTATGTTTGTTTTTGTTTAACAAATTAATAAAGATCTTTTTAAAAAAAAAAAAAAAAAAAGACTGAACTATGCACCCTGGACTAAAGTTAATGACAGCCAACGGCTTCCACAAAAACCAATCACCAGTTGATCCACAAAAACACACCCAAGACATAACAGGACCATGAGAAGAAACACAGACTAAATGACAAAGCAATATAATATAGAATAAATAAAGGTACTACAGAGAAATCAGTGGGAGATACTACACAGGCATCACTCAGAGACTTGCCTTTCAAAGAACAGCAAAAATAAAATAGCCAAGCCATCCTTAAAAACCCAAAAGACAAAATTGACTGGAAACAAGGTATACGCCGAAGTTCCTTTGCATCATGCCGGCACTATACATTGACAGACAATAGAAGAATAAGTACCGCCTGGAGCCACGTTGTTAGCTACAACTTTAAAAGCACAACCATGATGACATGGGATAAAAATACCGGAACAAGCTGAATAGCCATCTATCTATCTATCTATCTATCTATCTATCTATCTATCTATCTATCTATCTATCTATCTTTCTATATTTTTTCCTGAAGTCCTTCCTTGGGAATCACTTGACTGAGTTGGGCCACTAAAAAAAATCAATAAATGAATGAATGAATGAATGAATGAATGAATAAATAAATAAATAAAAATTTAATTGAAATATAGGAAGTTGGCAAGATTGCAAAACCTAACAATAAAAAGCAGAATTATCTTGGTTTTCTGATAAATAAGAAAAACACAGGATGAACCAGAAACATCTCATCAAATTGATATGGCTATACTATTTATTTTTATTTTTAAAAAATGACAAAAATGAAAGATGTTTGCCCAACTTGAGCGAAGTTAATGATGATAATGTTCTTCTAGGAATTATAGGAAACTTTTATATTCAATGTAAAGGTTTTGAATTTGGGGCATGGTGTGCACTGGTACTAAACTATTCAGCAAAGTTGAAATGCTATTTATTGTTCTACAAAGCTAAACATTAAAACAGGCTTTTAAGATACTATTGTATGATTAAATGCACAATTTTAATAATATATTTAAATAAGTAATTAAGCAATATGTTATGATTAATTATTTAAATATTTTAATTTTTAATTAGAAAAGTTTGGTGTAGTGGTTAAGGAACTGATCTAGAAACCAGAAAGTGTTAGTGCTAGTCCTGTATTAGGCATGAAATCTGACTTTGAGCCAGTCTTTCTGTGTCCACCTATGACATTAGACTCAGATTATGAACTGGTTGGTCAAGTCCTGTTGCAATCAATAGATCAGCAATAGATATAAAGGGGAAAAAATAGGACCTCAATGCATGAAAATACTAGAAAGAAAGAAAAATCAATCACACAGTAATCTAAATGGCTAAGTGCTGTGTATGGCAGAAAGATATATCAATAATAAATATTTTGAATAAATTAATATATCTTGGGGAATTCATAAAATTAAAGCAAGATCCATCACCTAGGGAATTTCAATGCACATTAAAGATAAATAAATCTTTTTACAATTGCACTGTTTTTGCCTGTTATTTTGGTTCCTTCCATTACAATGAGATCTCTGAATATGTATTTATTCTTCTTGTATAAATTTCTTCTCAAAATGTGAATTACATAGGATAATTCCAGCCTTTTAAGGAAGGAAGCTGATGAAGTAGAAAATAAGTCTTCTCATGCTAGTGTGATATTTTGTTAGTTGGGGTTGGGAATATTCCTGGTCTCTCAAGAGAATGGCCAGGGAGCTTTGCCTCAAAAAAGGCATGAGGAAGAAGCCTAGAATTTAGAACTCCCAGCCTCCCAGTTTCTGGCCTGGTGCCTTAATCATTATACCAAACTGGTTGCCCCCAATGATTATGATTTGATTTCAGCTACTTTTTTCCTTTTGTGGTCATCTCTTTTGTCATTTTTGCCAACTTTATTCTTTTGATGTGGTTTCTTTGTTTGTTTAAGATGTTTTGAACAATTTGTAAGCTGCCCATAATCACTGAATCAGGGAACACGTTGTTGTTGTTGTTTGTGTTATTTGCCTGGGAGATCACCAGAAACTCCTATAGCTCTAAACTCAGTGTTCAAAAAGAAACAGAAAAAAAATAGAAAAAGGTTATATCCACAGTGCTGCCATAAAAAAAACCTACCTGAAGCCAAGTATTGTTCTTCAGTATAACTTTATGTTGTGTGGGATAAGAAGAGGAAATTTAACCGTAAATGTGATAATAGACTGGAAATGTGTGTCTTTTAGCAAACTGTGTTCTTTAAGAGTTTGTTTTGTGATAGATTTCAGTCAAAGCATGCCAGCAAGTTAGTGCTTTAAACAGCATAATCTGCTGGCTGAATTCCTGCTCTGCATAGAGCTGATCTGGAATCTTGAAACTGCATTCCTTTGTAATCTAATCTATGTGAAATGGTTGCCAATCCTTTTAAATTCAAGTCAAGGATGGAAAAGATTTTGTTTTCTCTTCATTTTAAAAATGTTATATTTTCCTGTCTTACAGAGAATGCTTAAAACTGCTAGTTACCTTTTCTTGAAATAGAATAGAATAGAATAGAATAGAATAGAATAGAACAGAAAACAGAGATTGGAAGAGACTAGGAGTTTTTCTCGTTCAACTCCTTGCTCAGGCAGGAAATCCTATACCATTTCAGACAAATGGTTGTCCAATTTCTTCTAAAAAACTTCCAGTATTGGATCATTCACAATTTCTTTCACTGATTAATTGTTCTAATTGTCAGGAAATTCCACCGTAGTTCTAGGTTGCTTCTCTACTTGATTATTTTCCATCCATTGCTTCTTGTCCTTCCCTCAGATGCTTTGGAGAAAAGCTTGACTCTGTGATAACCTGGGGCATGGTACAAAAGCAACACAACCAGAGACAAGGTCTAACTCCCCTTTACTGTTTCAACTGTGCCCACAAACTACATGTCCTGTAGCAAAGCTCTCACAGACACCTTCAGAAACCTCTGACTGTGAGTAGTGCAGTAAGTAAGGTTAGCCACACAGCTACTAGGGCCAGCAATCCAGTAAGCCAGGTTAGCCAAACAGTAACCAGAGCAAAAAGTTCAATGAAGCAGGCAAACCAGCAAACCCTACAAGACAGTACAGCAATATCCAGGCTTTGGCAAGTGCACATGAAGCTCCACAGATTCAACACTTGTTCCCAATGAATGCCCCTCCCACCAGTACTTCTTTACATCTCAGTCCCCAGGTGTGCCTTATAAAGGGGATGGGGCACTCTCCTCCTTTGTAGCCGGCTCAATCTGTGTTGATCTCACCATCTCTCTTCCCTCATTGATCTGGGATTGGGAGGGAGTAGTCCTTGCTCTTCTCCTGAACTCTGTCTCTTCTGCACCTCCCTGTCTGCAGGCCTTACTAATTCAAAAAAGCCTTGCCTGGACTGATTCTGCCCTTCCCCAGTTTCCTCCAAGGCCAATGGAGCCACCCTCTCAATCTCTGTTGGCTCTTGTTCCAGCTCATCTTCTCCCACAGATCAGACTCCAGTGGGGGCATGACAGACTTCCCCTTGTTTGTGGCAACCTCTTAGAGATTGGACTGCTAAACTGCTCTCATGTCACCCCTAGTTCTTCTTTTCATTAAACTGGACATACTCAATTCCTGCAACTGTTTGTATATATTTTAGCTTCCAGGAGCAGTCCATGAGTTATGATGACAATTGAGACTGGAACTTCATTGCTAAGCAATATGTTCATAAAGCACAATGTCACATGACTGAATTGCTTACTTATGATAATCCCTGCAGTCCCCATTGACTTTGTTAAATGAAGCTCATGGGTTGTTAAGCAAGTGCCTCCCCACAATCTCTTGCCAGCTTCCAGCAACCAAAATCAGTGGAGAATTCAGCAGGAAGCTGCAGGACCCAAGAAGCTTGCAAACAGACTGGCAAGCAGATAAGTGACCAGGTGGCAGAGTGAGCGAGAGTGAGTGGGTGGCTAGGGAGGTGCATGGCAAAGTTTGGGAAGAAGGCACATAAAGGGAAATTTGTGGTGTGAGCATAGTTGGCTTGGAATGGCTGTTGCTAGTGGGGGAGACAAAATGTGATAGTGTACAAGTAGTAAGGTAGAGGGCATAAGTAGCTGAGAAAGTGTGCTAACACAGTGGGACTTAGGAAGGGTGCTGTGGGTTCACTTGATGATGAGTGAGACAGGCTTAACGGGAAGGAAGAGTTGTCACATAATCTTTCATTAGTATCTGTCAGTCCCACAATATTATATTTTTGGATCTTCCAATCTTCCTTTGGTCCAATGAGCAGTGAGGTGAGGCAATAAGGTTGTAATTAAAGTGCATTGTTTGAGGAAGCTCTCTGGATGTTCAGCAGTGGGCATTGTATTGGGTCACTGCTGCCAGCATGGTAATAAGAAATGGAGCAGGGCAGACGGGCAGTATTGTGGTTAGATAATTTATGTTTATGTTGTTATTTTTATATCTCATATTTATTAGACATAGATTCTATTTCTAATAGATTCTATTAAAACCAATAATTTTGGTTTGAATAGAATCTATTAAATCGCTTATATTATTTGGTTCATTTACACCATATTCTTCACTCCTTCCTTTCCCCTTCCCTTGCCCCATCACTGAAAATTTACTTCGATTAGTTTTAAATGTAAATTGTGAATTTTAGTTCTAATAGCGTGTATTATATCACTTATTTTATTCTGTTCACTTACACCTTATACTTCCTCCCTCTCTCTCTTTCTCCCTCCCTCCCTCTCTCTGTCACTGACCAAACTTATTAAAATAAATGCATACAGGTAGTCCTCGACTTGCAATAGTTCATTTAGATATTGTTTGAAGTTACAATGGCACTGAAAAAGTGACTTGTGCCATTTTTTTTTACACTTATGACTGTTGCAGCCTTCCTATGGTCATGTGATTTACATTTGGATGCTTGACAACTGGTTCAAAATCATTACAGATACTGCATTCTGGATTCAAGTGAACACCTTTTGCAACCTTCTGATCAGCAAAGTCACTGGGGGAACTAGATTCACTTAATAACCATATTACTAACTTAACAATGGCAGTGATTCACTTAACAACTGTAGCAGGAAAGGTCATAAAATGGGACAAAACTCACTTAGCAAATTTCCCAGTAACATAAATTTTTGGGTGAATTGTGGTCATAAATTGAGGACTACCTATAGTCTGCTGTCTTTAATGCTTGAAATGGGATGTTATTATTATTTTTTGTCTTTCTATAATCCCTTGCATTGTGGTGGAGTCGAGATAACTGAATGGAACTGAGCGTGTATTGGCTGGATGCTCTTCCTATCACCAATTAAGAGTTCGCAGCTGATACTTACTTATTTTGCCCAGAGAGAGAAATACCTGCCACTACCTAGGATCGAACTCACAGCCTCCTGATTGTAAGGCAAAAGCTCCACCTCTAGGCAACTGCACCACTGCCTGAAATGGGATATTAATATTGATGTCAAATTCTGTATGGTATTGGCAGGCAAAAATGTGTCATCTTTTGTATTATATTTTGATTTTTAACAATCTCAATTGCACTATTTAAGCAGAATATACATGTCAAAAACATACTGGGAGTGTTTTCTGTCAGTGTTCATGCTTTTTTAATTTACAGTGCACATTTACCTTAACTGCTCATTTATCGATTGTTGAAGTACTGTGGTGAAGTTGTTCAGTCCTGCCCAATCCCTCATTTCCTCTTTGTCATCCTTCCACAAATTTCTGAAGCCAAAAGAGCCTTGTAATTTTGAATCTGCTTACATTCATTCCCACAAGTTCCCAGTAAGGTTTAACAGTTTTGGAAGTTAGTTATCTTCTTAAACTTTAATATGTCAGCTATACATAATTTGTATCCTTCTATAAATGAAGAAAATGATTTCCCCGATCGTCCTGCTAAAGGACCCAGGGCTGACATTAGATTCAGTTCAGTGTGGATGTTAAGACTTCAGAAGCATATTGAAAACCAAATGCTGCTTTCTTTTCCTGAACACAATGTCCATACATATCATATGAGTACATGTGCTCTGATGAATCGTGAGATTGTCACTCCTAATAGGCTTCTTGGGGAAGAAGTTTAGCAGGCATCTTCATAAAAGCATGCATGTTTGACTTATATCTTCCTGGAGTTTCAAAATATTATTAACATCTTCTACCCTGCCTCCTGCCTGTGAAATAATGTCATTTGTGCAAATACATTTAGTATTTAGTACTCACATCATATTTCAAATTCTGAAAGTATCTGTCTTTCAAAATAAACAGGCCAAGAAATGGAAGTTATTACCGCTGCTGCTTTGGAAAGAATTCAGCCCTCACCCTCTTCATTGTTTTTTGGCTAAAGCATTCCAATCCATCCTAAGTTAAAAGCTCTTAAACAGAGTCCCCCAACTAACCATTGCCACATGTTGAAGACCTCCTATACTACTGTCACTATAAAATGTTTAAGATTGTATGATAAAAATAAAATTAATTGCTAAGTTTTTCTGACTTAGCTTTATTCATTCCTGTTTCACCCAGTCCTCTGTGAATTTCAAACACAAATGCTTCTTTCTCTTGCTTCAACTGATATTCATAGGAGTAATGCACAAAGACCATCTGCTTGCTATAAAGTCATTGCATTCTTGGTTTCATAAGTTTGTAATTTCCATTTTAAGAATAAGGTCTATAATCTTTTTGATGTGACAGTATCCCCACACCAATATTTTACTCCAGCCTTGAAATTTCAAAAGACTAGTTGATCCTTTGACCACATCATTTACCAAGACTTTCACAGATCTGCCTCTGTTTCTCATGAGAACAGAAAGTGATGACACAGTGAAAGCTAGAATTATGTGGAATTGTTAAGCAGCCACTTTTTTTCACCTGTAAAATTGTTAACAGTGAATTGAAACGGAGACATCAGCAAGTTTCTGGGCTATGTCAGCTCTGAAATGACATGAATTTCTTCAGTTTCATTTCTGCATTATTCTGTATGGACTTTTACATTATATATATACATACACATATACATATACATATACATATACATATACATATACATATATATATATATATATGGAATCTCTGTTATTCGGGTTTTCTCCTGCGTAGAATGGAAGTATCTAGGCAGTTTCGATGAAGTTTCATTCATCTCTTCTCAGGCTTGTTATTCTTCCAGCATCTGTGCGGTTTCTCAGAGTAAATGTGGACCCACATAACAAACCCCTAAACACGTGACCCCACCACCTACCTAGAAAAAAACCACCAGATCCAAAATAAAAAGCCTCCCCCTCAGTGAAGAAAATCAGCAAAGAATCCAGCAGAGAAAAATCATCCAGTGCCTAAGCTGTATGGTCTCCCCAAGAATACACAAAGAAGGAAACCACCACTACGACCAATAGCCAGCTCCATAGGCCACCTCTACCAAAAACTTAGCCAAATTTTCTCACCAAACAATTACAGACCCATGCAGATTCATCAACTCACCAGTAGGAACTCACTTCAGTCATTGACGATATAAAGAAACAAAACTTACAACCCAGCGACCTACTAGTGAGCTTCGATGTCATATCCTCTCTTCACCATAGTGCCTAAAAAGAAGCCTTGACAGCCATCCAAGAACAAATACAAACCCCCCCAAGTACATCCTAGATCGTTACCAACCACTGCTTATCCAATCACATACTTTCACCTCAATGGTCAAATACAACAAATAGAAGGGGAGCACCCATGGGATCACCCCTCTCACCTCGTCATCGCAGAACCGCTCACATGAACCTTTGAAACAAAAGCTCTAGAAAAATATGAGTCACAACCCAAACTCCTGGCTCAGATACGTAGATGAACACCTATCATAATCTGGCCACACGGGAAAGAAAAACTGAACAACTTCCCCACACCTCAACAGCCTACACCCAAAATACAATTCACTATGGAAACAGAAGCAACATATCAACTTCCCTTCCTGGATGTCTTAGTGCTACCAAAAAAAATCCAATGGCTCCCCTAGGACAGCACATTACAAAACGCGCTATCTACTGCAACTCTCACACCACACCCAGCACAGATCAATTCCGTAGCCAAGACACTCATCTCCAGAACAAAAATGCTTATAGCCGATGACAACACTTAAAACTTGAACACTACACACCTCATAATGTACTTACAGCCAATGGATTCCAAACAAGAAGATTTACCCACCTAATCCAAAAAGAACCCCAACCAACGAAGCCGTAAGACAGAGAACAAAGAGAATGGAACAAAGCCCTCCTCCCATATATAAAGAGGCACTACAGAGCAAAAATCAGCTAAGATCCTCCAAAAACACCAACATTAAAACAGCATTCTGCAAAACAGAAAAATAATCCACCATCCTAAGAAACCCAAAGACCAAAAATCAGTTAGAAACCAAGGAGTAATATGAAATCCCTCTGCACTGCCTCCCCACCACCATTACATAGGACAAACTAACAGAAGAATTAGTGCAAGCATTGGAGAACCACAAAAACTCAATCAGAAAAGAAGAACTGATCTCTTCCCTGGTCAACACCCCTCAAAGCCACAGGACATGAAATTACTTTAAAAATACCAGAACCATCGCCAAAACGAACACTTCAGAACAACAGAATATCAAGAGAGCCATAGAGATAGAAAAAGCCCACACAGCATGAATAAACGAGATGATACCTTCGCCTACCAACATTTGGAACCTGCCCTCATGAATAAAGACGCAGTACCTAACATGAAGAATGACACCAGACCACACCCACAACGTGCCACACAAAGATTGCTACCACACAACTTCATGCAGAAAAAAGACTCACACTCCAACAGAAGAGGAGACACGACCCCGAATCCAGAAGCCATACTTGCAGCTGGCAGCCCCCCCCCGCCCCACTACCCACACTTCAAACCTGCCTCTGACCCAACGAAGCAGAAGCAAACGACACCCACCATGACAGCCATGTGGCACGACCACGGAAACACGAAGCCAAACAACAAGATCACAGCTCACCAGCTCAAATCCCCCAGCAACTAAGACTAACCTGAGGCACAGCCAGGCCCCCACCTAAGCAGAACACACCCCCAATCAGAAAACAGCCAACCCCCTACCAATCGAAACACAGCAAACCCCCACCCAATCAAGTCACATCCCCACTAGCAGGTAAAAGGAAGAAGCGCTGCAAGCTCACATTACTCTGAGAGAACACAGAGCTGAAGAAACAAGCCTGAAGATGATGAATGAGACTTCATCGAAATGTTGCCTAGAATACTTCCAATTCTACGTGGGAAAACCGAATAACCAAGGATCCCTTCGGGTATTATCCCACGTCATTGTAGTTCTGTTAAAGTTGTAGCAACGTTTCAGCAGAATCTCATATGCCATCATCAGCTTCTTTACAGAAGGCTGATGATGCATATGAGATTCTGCTGGAAACGTTGCTACAACTTAACAGAACTACAATGACGTGTGGGATTATACCCGAAGGAAGCTAAACAGCACAAATGTAAGGACCCGCGAGAGCTTAAAAACACCACACACACACACACACACACACACACATATATAATATATATATTGTTGTTTTTTTTTTTTTCACATCAAGAACTGCCTTCAAAAACAGACAAAAAAATAGCAGCCATCTGAGGAACCCCAAAGACAAAATTGACCTGGAAAACCAAGGCATATACGAAATTCACCTGTACATCATGCCCGGCCACATACATTGGACAGACCAATAGAAGAATAAGTACCCGCCTTGTATGAACACAAAAATGCAGTAAAAAAGCTGGAACACACTCCTCACTAGTCAACACATGAAAACCACAGGTCACAACATCAACTTCAATGGCACCAAAAACCCTAGCCACTATTAGAAAACCCCAGCCACAGAATCATCAGAGAAGCCATAGAGATTGAAAAAGAACCTGACAAGCATGAATAGAAGAGATGATTCCAGCCAGACTGTCAATCATTTGGAAGCCTGCACTCTCAAATAGAAAGATCTCCACACCACAAACAGACAAACACCTGAGCACAGACAGACTCCCTCTGATGCCTCCAACTCAAACACCCCACAACTGAGCACAGACAGACTCCCTCTGATGCCTCCAACTCAAACACCCCCCCACCAGGCACCCAGGTGAAACCCAGCTTGCTGGATGAAGAGCAGCCGTCCTTTCACACGAAGCCAAGCAGCATTGAAAGCCTCCAACACAAGAACAGAGTGCTGCCAGCCAATCAAAACACCACAAACAGACGAAGAACCAGAAAACACCAATCAATCAACTCCAAGTCCAATGAACACCAGACCCAGGAATAGCCAATCAGATAGACCAGCTCAAATTTGAAACAGAGGAACTGTGAGACACACTTCCATACAGAAGCCTGATGATGGGCAGATGAGATTCTGCTGAAACGTTGCTACAAACTTTAACAGAACTACAATGAGCTACAACTTTAACAGAACTACAATGACGTGAAATACCGAAGGAAGCTAACAGCTAAAACATAATATATATAACATATACTATATATATATATATATATATATATATATATAAGTTTTTGCGGGTACTTACATGAATGCAGTTCAGCTTCCTTCAGAGTATATCCCACGTTGTTGTAGTTCTTTTAAAGTTGTAGCAAGTTTCAGCAGCATCTCATCGTATTGAGTTCGTATGTGGATCAGGCTATCACAGCCATTAGTTTTTAAATTGAGGCTAGCCTACTGTTGTCCAGGAAGGTTTTTTCTAACTCCTGATTGGTTGGGGTCTTGGTCTGTGTTTATGGACTTGGAGTTTGTTGATTGGTGTTTCTGGTTTCTTCTGTCTGTTTTGTGCTTTGATTGGCTGGCAACACTCTGTTCCTGTTGGAGGCTTTCAGTGAAGCTTTGGCTTCGTGTAAAAGGATGGCTGTTATCTATTAGGAAGCTAGGTTTCATCTGGGTGCCTGGTTGGGGGTGTTTTGAGCTGGAGGTATCAGGGGGAGTCTGTTTGTGCCCAGTGTTTGCCTGGCTTGTGGTGTGGAGATCTTTCTATTTGAGAGTGCAGGCTTCCAAATGATTGACAGTGTGGTGGAAATCATGCTCTTCTATTCATGCTTTCATGAATTACTGATTTTGTCTGTTGTAAAATCAGTAAGATACTACATAGGCATCACATTCAAAGACTGCCTTCAAACAGACAAAAAAATTAGCATCCTTAGAAACCCCAAAGACAAAATTGAACCTGAAAACCAAGCATATATGGAAGTTCCTGTGCATCATGCCGGCCACATACATTGGGACAGACCAATAGAAGAATAAGTACCCGGCCTGGATGAACACAAAAATTCAGTAAAAAAGCTGCAACACACCTCCTCACTAGTCCAACACATGAAAACCACAGGTCATCACATCAACTTCAATGGCACCAATACCCAACCACTACAGAAAACCCCAGCCACCAGAATCATCAGAGAAGCCATTAGAGTTGAAAAAGACTTGAAAGCATGAATAGAAGAGTGATTCCACCACACTGTCAATCATTTGGAAGCCTGCACTCTCAAATAGAAAGATCTCCACACCACAAGCCAGCCAATGATGGCTCCTTGAATCCCCGCCGCTTAGGCGGGCAATCACCGGCGGCCAATTGTTGACCAATCACCGTCATTTAAAGCACAATCATATTTGAATATTTGTGGACCAATCAGAATAGGGTATTTCAAGTATGCTAATATGTAACACCGGGAGTCCGCCACTTTAGACCTCCATGGAGCCCCAACACTCTTGTGTTTCAGGTTTTGTAAAGGTATAATCATCACTGTTATTCCAATTGCTGGTCTTTCCCTTCTTTTTCCTTTCACTTTCCCAAGCATTAGAACTTTCTCCAGAGAGCTAGATCTTTACATTTGGGAAGGAGGATAATTTTCAAATAATCATTTGTGTCTCAAGTTAGAATCCTGATTTTCCAATGAGCCATCATTTTGGTTTGGCTGTCCAAAGTGTCTAACTATCCCTCCTCAGTGGTGAGATCAGTGCACCACTGGGAGACTTAAAAAATAGGTTAGGGATAAATCTTCATGGAGAAATCCATCTAGGAAGTCAGTAGTACTTAATAGCACATAATCAATAAATGTACATACACTAAAGTCACACATAGCTTCAAATATTTTCTATGGAAAAGTTATAATGCAGATCAAAATCTTGTCTTGTGATTTAGAGACACGCATTGTAAAGCTTTTGTGTGCATTTAAACCATCATGAATTTAGTCCTAAACTCATATTCTATACACTTAAATAAAAGTATGTATAACTGAGTACAGCCATCTTATTTGCCAATATTATTGAACTAAGTATATGTTTTTCTGAGTATTGTTCACTGTTGTTCACTTATTGCACATATGTCAACTCTGAAGTTGACCTGCCTGGAGCCATTTTTTCCCCTACCTCATAGTTGACATGAACTTTGAAAGGGGGAAGAGAGGGGAGAAGCAGATAGACTGGCTAACAGTCAAAACAAAAAGTTTTCTTTTAGAAGCCAAGGCCATCCCCAACAGATGGCAGAGGAGTGACTAAGCAGTCTCCCAGCTACCTTCATTGGACAATGTGATCAGTGATATCTGGGGAGGGAATATTTCCTCTTTTAATCAAGGAAAAAAACACAGGAACTTTTAAAGCTGTTTTTCACTAGCTGTGACAATATGATGTGTCCAATAAACATGTTTTTGAGGAATCTACCTGTCTTGGAGTTCTGCTTTTGGTGGATCCATTACTCAGAACCCTGACACATATTCTATTGGCAGTTCAGCATATTTTTTGTATTCTTGCTCTTTTCATGCAATTTGGGATTAATAATGGATCAAGGAGGCTCACTGTTTATTCAAATAGAAGTTAAAAAAATGTTTTAAATTTAATAGCCAAACATCTAGACAGTGAATGGAGTAGGTGAAAATAAATTGGAAAGAGCCTGGTGCTGATGTGAAAATGGAAATTTCCACTTGTCCCAGTGCAGTGACATAACCATTGAGGAAGGAGCAAAGACATTAGTAATTTCCCCTTGAAATTTGGCTATCAGGTGAAAAACACTCTTCTAGAACAGGCAGCTATGAAATGAATTTCAGAAGTTGGATAAAGAATACAAATAATATCAGCCTCTTAGTGTTCTGCAGCTCTGTAGCTCAAACTCCTAGTAACTCTGGATAATACAGTGAAAATATAGGCAGTGTTCGACTTTCAACAGTTTGTTTAGCGAGTGTTCAAAGACATTGATTTATGACCTTTATCACACTTATGACAATTGCAGTGTCCCGTTGGTCACTTGATCAAAATTCAAATGCTTGGCAACTGACTCATATTTATAACAGTTACAGGTTCCTTGGGTCATGTGATCAGCTTTTGTAACCTTCTGATAAGCAAAGTCAACTGGGAATCCAGATTCACTTAACAATCATGTTATTATTAACAACTGCAATGATTCACCTAACAACTGTGGCTAAAAAAGTAGTAAAATGGGGCAAAACTCACTTAATAAATGTCTCAATTAGTAACAGAAATTTTGGGCTCAGTTGTAGTCATAAGTCAAAGACTACCTGTAATCTTTGTTGAGAAAGAACAATTTTGCCTCTGAAATATTTTGATGTCTTGAGCAACAAATTGTAGAAAAGTGTAAAAAGAACTTGCACTTAGAAGTTCAACTGAACTATAAATAATTTCTCTTCCTCTGATTGATACCAACATATTTTATAATTATGAAGAGATGGACATTGGATATACAATCCTAAATTGGGTTACTCAGAAGTTAATCTCATTTATTTATATTTAATCACATTCACTGGGAAGTGACCTCAATGAATTCAATGGAGCAAAGTTCTGTATAAACAGATTGTACTGTTAAGTCTTGTTTACTAATCACTGCTGGAAAGATGGAAAAACTGGAAGTCTTTTTGAAATTGGGGTGGGGAACCTTGATGAGAAAATCCTATTTAGCAACACAGTTTATCTAATTTATAAATCCTTTTTGCATGTCTAATTAAGATGTTGATAATTTTAACAACCACACATATTTAAAATGAAAGTCTTCCTTTGGGATTCAAATTACATTCTCTCATTGTTCATATATTTTTCATCTTTCCCAATGCTGAAACATTTTCGCAAGGGGGTTGATGATTTGGTAGAGATATTTTTACTCACAGTTTATCAAGTGGTTCCTAAGAGTTCTCTTTCCTAAAACACCTACCTACTGTATGTAGAATCATTCTCAAATGGTTAGAGATAATTTATAGTTTATTTGTAGTAGCCAATGCTTCCTTTGAATTACATTATTTCTTTTTATGCAGCAATGTAGGGAAGAAAACAAAGCATTCCTTAAGGAAATAATAACATTCATCAAGGAAATGATAACCAATGAAAATATTTATTTTTTAAAAATATTATTTTAAACAAATAAGTGCTCAAAATCTACTGTTTAATAATTTATTCCAGATTTTTGGCTTGGGTTAACATCAACTGTCCATAGTTATCTAAACCTTTTTTAAAAAAATAAAACTTTTTTGGACAATAGGACAAGAGGAATAACACAATATTTATGTTTCTCCAATTCTCTGGCATTGTGCCTATCCTCCATGATTTTTGTAAGACCATATTTCATGGTATCACAATACTGTTCTTATAATCTCTCACCGATGAAGAGGACCAGAAGGAGGAAGAGGTAGATGCCATCTCTAAAACATAGAAAGTTCATAACTTTGTCAATTTTAAGAATAACAAATGACAATTTGAGATGAAACAAATACAAAATTTTGCAATAGCATTAATGTAATTTTTAAAGCCAACCTTAAGCCCATGTCACAGTAAACCAACGGATGCAAAGAGGATGTAAAACGGACAAAAAACCTTGCCATCCGTTCAAAAACGCGATGTACTCACTCCTCCGTTTTCTTCCTCTCTATCCTTCCAGCATCTGTTTATGGACGTTTCACCCGCTCCAAAAGTTTTGGCTTGCCTAAGAACTTTTGCGTAAAAAAGGTATCTCAGTTTCTCCATTCCGCATTTCCACTACACATCCGCTAACGCATCCGTTACGCATACTGTTATGCATCCGCTATATCACTAGGCATCCGCTGTGACCGCCACGTCTCATCCGCCTGGGACACCAGGGAGTAAGTGGGAACGGACGCACGAAACAGATGCAGAATGGGAGCCAGAGAAACAAAGTGGTTTAAAAATAGAAAAAACCGTTCGCATGATAGGGCCTGTCTCGGATATTAAGGAATGTCTAGAGGATGCCTAGAGGATGCCGAGAGATGCCTAGAGGATGCACAAGGGACACCTATACTGCCTATAACAAAGGCGGAGCAATCTCGTCTGCATCCCACTTTCAGACCAGCAGACCAGTCGTTGCAGGACCTCTGCAGCCTTTATCTTGACTCTCCTCCTTCCAACAGCCATCCAGTCATGTCCTCCGTGGATTGTGACAAAGTCCTTTTTGGCAGCCAACCATTCCTTCTGCAACCAGATGCGAAACCATCTACAGACGCTTGTGAACTTCTACACGGGAAGAAAAGAACGCCACCAAAAAAATTCTGGGTCAAAGGATGCGTTTGTCAGAAGAGCAGAGACGTGACTGTACAACAAACTGAGGTGGAGCTCAGGAGCGAAGACACGTCGGCGCGTTCCAGAATCTTCAATGAGGATGGCCTCCAGCCATGTTTGACGAAGTTGTGCAGTGCCTGACACCCAGGTGGACCAAGGACAAACACCAACTTCCCACCCAGCCTGGAAAACCTGGGCTCAAGGTGGACTTCACTCTGCGCCACCCTGGCCTCAGGGACCACTACAGAGCATACAGTACGGGTGAGGGGGTGCCACCCAAGCAACATCAGCTTTGTTGTCAGAGAAGTGGTGTAGGCCATCATCAAGATAACAAGGAGGAGCTTCCTCCAGTGCCCTTCACTGAAGAAAGGTGGAAGAAAGTTGCAGAGCAGGTGGTAATCAGAAGTGGAACTTTCCCCCACACCGTTGGAGCTATCGATGGGCAAGCACGTGGCCTGCAAAGCTGCCAGCCAAGTCCGAGTCCACTTATCACAACTACAAGGGCTTCTTCAGCATCATCCTCTTCGCCATGGTCGATGCTGATTACAAATTCATGTACATCGATGCTTCAGGCAATGGCTCATTTTCAGATGCCCAGGTATAGAACGCCAGTCACCTCAAGGAGGGGCTGGAAAGCAACCTCATGGTGGGCTTCCCAGATCCAGACCCGCTGACCCAACGAAACGCAGACTGTGCCCCGACTTCATCGTGGGGGATGAACGCCTTCTCCCTCAGAAACCTACCTCATGAAGCCCTACACCTCCAAATTCCTCACCTGTGAAGAGGAGATCTTCAACTACAGGCTGTTCAGGGCAAGACCGGTTGGTAGAGAACGTCTTTGGCATCCTGGCAAACAGGTTTCCAGGTACTTCTCACCAACATACAGCATAGCCCAGAGACCTTGAGGAGGAGCATGGAGGCTTGCTGCATCCTGCACAATTCATGAGCACCTGCTACCAGTGTTGCAGAAACAGGCTGTGGACCGTCAACAAGGCAATGGGGACATGGAGCTGGGGAATGGAGGCAAGGCAAAACCTGATCGACACTTGATGAGTTCAGGCCCCAACAGAGCCTCACGTTGAGGAAGAAGCAGCGCAACCTCCTGAAACATGGGCAACTCCCCAGCTGGAGCAGTGGAGTGGCCAAGACAGGATGAGTAGATGGTTAATGAATGCTCCTTCAGGCCTGTTCTCATCACACGGGATGAGAGATTGGGCCATGTATGTTTGGTTGCGCCTACAATGAACAGGGGTTTAATCAAGAGTTGTGTTTATGTTGACAGTGTGGGTATAATTATACATTATTTATTCGATAATGAAGGGCCATAGGTGTTGGCACCTGGGAGGGGGATCCATACAGTCCCATATGCTTGCACTGGAGGTTTATCCTTCCCACTGCTATCCTAAACATCCCACAGCTATTAAACCCATCCCACAGGTATCCTAACCCATCCCAAAGCTATCCTTACCCAATACCACAAGCTGCAAAGGCTTAAACATTTCTAAAAGTTTTCCAGCAAGACTTACTTAAAAATAAGAAATGAAGCAGTGTCGTGAATCAAAAATAGACTTTATTAACAAGAAGCTATAAAACAAAAATATAGTCTCTGGGGCTCTGCACTCTTGTTGCTCAGTCTCAGGGCGCTGGAAGGGTCCAGGTTCTGTAGAGTGGCTGATGCTGAGTGCTTTGTCATGCAGTTCCTCCAGAAGCAGACAGCAGCAGAAGCCCCAGCAGCCCAGAAGATGCGATTCCATGCTGCAGAAGCCCCAGCAGAAACCAGAGTGAGGGCCAGGGGGCGGGATGTAGGCCCTGTCCCTCTTGCCAGGGCTGGCAGCAGATGGGTGAGGCTTGCTGTGCTTCAGCATGGTTGTGGGGTTGCTGGCTGGCAGGGAGGGTGGCAGGGAGGGTGGCAGCAAGGCTTGCAGGCCGACATGCAGGCAGGGCAGCAAGGCAGCCAATCCTTCCGGCAGCAGGTCTTTCTCTGAATGGCGACCTGCTGTCCGAGCTGCTTCCGTTATATCCGCGGGCTGATGCAATGCATCCTCCCCGTATGTGCAATTAACGCCAGGCATCGCTCGGCTTCCGCTGTGCATCTGCTGTGCATCCGCTGTGCATCCGCTTCATCTGCTGTGCATCCGTTCTGCATCCGTTCTGCATCCGCTTTATCCGTTCCGCGTCCGCTTTGCTGAGGCCCCCCGGAAGCCCTGCGGTTGTGCCATCCACCCCATCCCTTACATCTGCTGGGCTTCCGTTCCGCATCCGCTCTGCATCCGCCTGCGTCTCCACTGCGGGTCCTCACGTCCGTGTTACCGCTCCGGTTATTTGCCCCTTTTGAGAGCAGATAACAACGGATGGAACATTTTGCTCGTCCGCTGTGTCCTTTTTGCATCCTTTGGGCAGTGTGACATGGGCTTTACCATTCAATGGTCAGATCTAGATGTAATATTCCAAGTACTAATAAATGGCAGCTGCTCCAATGATAAAGGCTTGTTGGAAGACAATAACATTCACCAGTTTTTTTTTTGACTTGGCATTTATTGTATTTATTTTTTCAGAGTTAACTTGTGTCATATACCTGGGTATATTTATGTGTATATGCATGCTTCATATCGATTTAAACCTTCTCTTCAAAGCTTGAGCCAAAATTATATTAAGACACATTCCAGCAACAAAAATGCATTTCTTAAATAAATATGACTTGTTTCATGAAAATTTCATCGTGACAATCTGGACTTTAGCGTCTACCTATAAGGATCTATGCATTCATCAGTTTTCACAACTTCCCTTACAAGCATATGTAGCCAAAATGTCCTTAGTTATCCTTCAATGTTGTTTTAGCATTTGATATTTGCATTATCTGCACATATTTGATAATATGTGGCTTTAATATTTTTTCCTATCTGGCAATAGTTTTCTTGATTTTTTCCATATGCTGACTTGTAACACAAGTTACATTTTTTCTCAGTATTTGGTTATAATTGCAAAATAATTCAGCTTGAAATTGATATGGTATGGACTTTTATAAATGTTTGATACAATCCCATGTTTTGAAAAATTGAAAAATATTTTACTTCGAGCAACTTCAGAATATGCTTTCTTAATTCTTATAGCTTCTAGCGACATTAAATTGATGTGAAGAAATACATCATTTCTGGAACAATGCAAACTACTTCTCCATTTTTGATGATAGATGCTATGGCATATAATTACACTAAAGGAAAAATAGCTAAATAGTAACTCAAGGAGAAAAGAAGAAGACATTTTGTTTCTGCACACATTTTTTG
Organism: Laticauda laticaudata; assembly: GCA_004320025.1. Lineage (NCBI taxonomy): Eukaryota > Metazoa > Chordata > Lepidosauria > Squamata > Elapidae > Laticauda > Laticauda laticaudata. The sequence goes on along the minus strand of BHFT01020122.1, from coordinate 19,505 downwards.
AAAGTCACATTATGTATATGTGAAATAATGGCATACCTATGTCATTGTTTAAAATTAAGAAAATGTACAGTGTTATCCATAACAGCCTCCACTGAACTGTAGTTAATATGATGATGTTTCACTGGAAATGGTGATGAATGGTAAATGGATCAAAACATTATTTTCTTCTGTCTTTTCTGGACAAATATAGGATGACTCTAGTATTAACAGCTAGGGTTATTTTCAGAATAAATTCCTGGTGAAATTCAGCAGGAATTTCACCAGGAATTAATTGTTACAGGTGTTATTCATGTGGATCTTTGTGTGACTGAACAGCCTGACTCTCTATATCCAGTGGATGGGCCAGACTTACCTGTTATTACCAGACCCCACTTACCCACTGACCACAGGGAACGCACAGTGTTGATACCACAGACCTATGCTAATGATGATTCTGACTGCAATCAAACACAGAACATCCCAGTAAGTGGGGAGAAAAGCCCAGCAACCTCAGCGAAGTCAGAGAAACTCTCAGGACAAAGATGGCCAGTCTTCACTCATAGTGGCAGATGCTCACAACTACCCAACAGACTTAACTTGTAATATGTGTTGATACTAGTTCTCATCTGAAATTTTATAATGTTGTTTGGTTAACATGAAAAGGGGAAGATGTTACAGGTACATAGAGATACCTTACATACAGCTCTATCATTCCTCTCTATTGTAGATGTTAGCTTTGTTATTCCTCTCTTTGTTATTTCATGTATCACATTGCCACTCTAGGATTCATCTCTATTGTTCCTGTGATGCATTTCCTGTTCCTGTTGTATTACTCACTCTCCCTCGTAAAATGGTTTCTGCACAGTGATGGCCTGTAGTGTGCTTACTTGCACTATATGAAATAGAAACTTCACATTCAGAAAGAAGTACAACAGAACCTTTGAAGTGGTCCAGGTTACTTGAGGAACCATCTCACCTCTATGGTACTGGCCCGACTCATCCATGTTGGCAGAGAAGGCATGATGCAGATCTTATCAGTCAAGGAATTCTGGTTGATGGGGTTCAGGAGAAGAGCCTTCTCTGTCATGATCCTAGCCCTTTGGAATGTCTTGCCCCCCTGGGCCCCAAGAGGAGAGTACCATGCTAGAGGTAAACTTACAATAGATCTTACTTCCCCTGTGCATTGTGTTCCCTCTCCCATCTTTTCATTATAATTTTGTATTTTTATTATTATGATCTTATCAATTTTAATTTGTAAGCCATCCAGAGTCACCCTGCAGCAAGATGGCTGGCAAATAAATTTAATAAATAAAACAGATTTTTACTCTTTACTAAATTTTAAAAATTATTCTTCTATTCCAAAGAGGAAGAAGAAGAGAAAGAAGAAGAGAAAGGAAAAGAAGAAGAAGGAGAAGGAGAAGAAGAAGAAGCAGCTTGCTATAATATCATTGTATAATATAATATCATTGTGTTTTGAATTGGGCGGACTGGTGCAATTATTATGTTAATTATGAAATATATAATGTATTTTCCTTAAAGATGGAAAAGTTGCCAAGTTCAAAGTTCAAGGATTGGCAGCAGAAAGATAGATATTAGAAGTCCCTTTTAGAAATTAGCCAGTGGTCTATTTCTTCTTTTTCAGTACTATAAATTTTCTTAACGCAGTACTGTACTGAGTTTTATACTTCTGATTTGCTTGGCACCTAATAGGATATTTGATTGAAATGGTTTAATATAGACCAATATCACTTAATTATAAAAAACTTTTTCTATATGAACTAATACTGGCCTATCTGAATTCCATATATTGCTGAAGCAAAGGTTATGAACCTCATATATGGAGGTTTTCAAACACAGATTATTGAGTTACAGTATAAGTCATATTATCATATATGATAACTGAAGCTCTAATGAAGGATGATTTATAGGAAGTATTTATTACACAAAGGTAACAAAACCCAGAAGACTGATAGAAGAGAAACAAATATCCAGAGGAACTATAAATCTATTAATTGAAGGTGAGCAATTGATGCATACAAGAAATGAGATGCTTTACAGAAAATATATAGTGAAATAAGCCAAAATAGTTTAAGAAAAATATTTAATATGGAATTTAGCAAAGTCAAAGATATGTAAGAACATAATATGTTAGAATTGGCGGGAAAACTGTGTGAGACGAGTAAAGAGATTAAAAAGTTTAATTCTTTATACTCTAACCGAAGAATATTTTATGGTCTGAAGGAGAATTAACATTAGAAATTGCTAAAAGATGATCTGCAAATTAGGGTTCCAATATTTGGACGATAACAATCTGTAGAACCACTAGGTGGTCTGAGACTGAAGATGAGAGCAAGTGCCTTTGCTGCCATCTAGCGACCATCTGGGACTTTTCAGCCCAGTTGTGATATCACTCTTTCAATGGTAGAAAGGAAGTTGTACAGGAAAATAATTATCAAGCAAAGAAACATCAATATTTAAAATAGCAGAGGATATATAAAATAGAATTGCTGAAAGTGCTAACAGGTTTTTGTTCTATTTGGAAAGCAGAATAATTTAAGAGAAATCCTCAATAATTTAGACAAAAGGTGAGGCAACAATCGGTAAGGACGTGTCTAATGAAAAAAACTGGCATTTTTAAAGTTGTATATAAAGCCCCTGTCACACAGCACCAACGGATGGAAAGAGGATGTAAAACAAAGAGAAACACTTGCCATCCATTGGTTAACGCGATGCTTTCGTTCTGTACTCACTGCCTCTGTTTTTCATACTCTATCCGTCCAGCATCCGTCGACTGACATTTCATCTGCTCAAAATGTTTTGAGCTGCACAAAACTTTTTGAGCGGGTGGACGTGAAAATGTTATCCAACGCGTCCGTTCTGCATCCGCAACGCATACGGAACATCCATTCTACATCCGTCGTCATCCATTATGCTTCCGCTATATCCGCTAGGCATCTGCTCCAGTGGAAAACGGACACAGGAACGAACCAGATGCGGAACGGACACAAAGCAGGTAGTACACGGATGGAGAAAGGATGAAAGCGGATGCAGCTCGCATAGAAAGCATTAAAACGGAAAAACGTTCGCAGAGGGGACGTATCTCAGATATTTAGGATGCAAAAAGGACACAGAGCGGAAAACCTATATTTCCTATAAAAAGGGTGAGGAACTCACCTGGATCTCACTTTCAGTCCAGTAGCTCTGCTGTGAGACCTCTTCAGCCTTCATCTTTGCTCTTGCTCTTCCACAGCATCCAGTCATCACCATGGATCATCACACACTCCTTTTGGTAGCCACCCTGTTCTACAACAGTGCGAAGCCATCTACAGGCTCTTTTCAGCTGTTCTATGCGAAGAAAAGCGAGGCGTCCAAGAAGTGTCTGGGTCCGAAGATGGATCGCCAGAAGAGCAGAGTACTGACTGTATAACAAGCTGAGGGTGGAGCTGAGGAACGAAGGACCTTGTACATTCCAGAACTTCATGAGGATGCCACCAACCATGTTTGATGAGTTGTGGAGCGGCTGAGACACAGTTGACAAAGCAGGCACCAACTTCCGGCCAGCCTGGACCCTGGGCTCAAGCGTGGCATTGACTCTGCGCCACCTGGCCTCAGGGACCACTTATAAAGCATGCAGTACGCCTGGAGGGAGCCACACAACACCATCAGCATTGTGGTCAGAGGAAGTGGTGCATCATCGAAGAATACCCGGAGGGGCTCCCTCCAGTGCCCTCCACTGAAGAAGGCTGGAAGAAAGTTGCAGAGCCAGTGGTATCAGAAGTGGAACTTCCCCCACACCGTTGGAGCCATAGATGGGAAGAACATGGCCTGCAAAGCTCCAGCCAAGTCAGGGTCCACTTATTTCAACTACAAGGGCTTCTACAGCATCATCCTCTTCACCATGGTCGATGCTGACTACAAGTTCATGTACATCGATGCTTCAGGCAACTTCTCATGTTCACATGCCCAGGATACTACAATGCCAGTCACCTCAAGAGGGGCTGGAACGCAACCTCATCATGGCTTCCCAGATCCAGACCCCCTGACCCAATTGACCACACAAGACGTGCCCACTTCATTGTGGGGGATGAGACGCCTTCTCCCTCAGAACCTACCCTCATGAAGCTCCTACACCTCCAGAGGCCTCACCCATAGAAGCACCGAGATCTTCAACTACAGTTGTCAGGAGGCAAGGCGGTGTGAGAGCCTTTGGCATCCTGAGCCAACAGGTTCCAAGGTACTTCTCACAGACATGCTGCAGCATCGCCCACAAGCCATGAGGAGGAGACGTGGAAGACTTGCTGCATCCTGCACAATCTCATGCACACCCACTACCCAGTGTTGCAGGAACAGGCTCGTGACCCCAACAATGGTAATGGGGACATGGCCTGGGAATGGGAGGCAAGGGTGAAAACATAATACTGTGGATGCAAGGCCCCCACAACAGAGCTTCACTGAAGGAAGAAGCAGCGACAACCTCCTGAAACATTGTGTGCAACTCCCCAGCTGGACAGTGAGTGGCAAGACAGGATGGTAGATGGGTTAGATATGCTTCCTTTCAGAGCCTGTCTCATCACACTGATGAGATTGGGCCATGTATGTTGGGTGGTCCTACAATTGAAAGAGGGCATTTAATAAAGAGTTGTGTTTATGTTGGAAAAGTGTGGATCAATGATTAAATTGTTTATTGATATTAAAGGGCCAAAGGTGTTGGCACTGGCAGGGTGTATCAAACAGTCCCACTATGCTGCACTGGAGGCTTAATCTTATCCCACAGCTATCCTTACCAACCTACAGGTAATTACCCATCCAAAGGTATCCCTGCCCATCCCCAACAGCTATTACCAGTCCCAAAGTATCCCTGCCTATCCACTCTATCCTTAACCTCATCCCACCAATCATGCAAAGGCTTATAACCATTTCTAAAATTTCTCCACAAGACTTTATTTAATAAAATAAATGAAGCAAGTGTGTGGGTTGAAGCCAAAGATAACCTTTATTAATAACAAACTGTTAAAAGGAAATGACCCAAGTGGTCCAAGCAAGAAAAAAGGTCATCAGTAGCAAACCCAGTCTCTGGCACTCTTCTTAGTCACTCTGAGGTGTGCCCAGTCTCAGGGGTAAAAAGGGTGGCAGGTGCTGTGGAGGTGGCTGCTGCTGGAGTTGCTGGTCTGAGGCATCACTGGGGTGCCTGGCCCCGAGAAGGACAACAGGTGATGGTTTGTGGGGAGGAAGCTGTCAGAGAGCTGGCTCAGTCCTTGTGATGTTGAGAGCCCCTTCCTCCAGGAACCATGGGGTTGTCAGTCCCAAGACCATGAGAGGTGTTCTGAGGCCGGGCTTGGCTGTGGTGTGGAGGAAGAGGATGTTTTGTGGGGCTGTCTGCGTCTTCAATATGTGTGAGCGAGGTGAGGCGTGGGTCGCTATCTGTGGTATGGGTGGCATTCTGTGGCGTGGCTGGCATCAGTGGGGTTGGTGTCATCAGTGGCCCACCGGTGCGCGTTTCGATGTACCTGTGCCTGCGACTGGGAAGGGCTGCCTGTGCTGCTGGAGCTCCTGGTAGCCGTATGCCTTGGTAGGTGAGGGCCTGTGGTGGAAAGCCTTGTGTTAAGGGCAGTGACATCAACCTGGGGTGGAGGAGCACACCTGGACTGGGTGGGGAAGCAGGTTCAGCTGGGTTCTGGAGGGTTCTGAAGAAAGACCGGTGATCCCTGTCCGTGATCACCTGTGTACTGTGATTCGGACATGTGTTCATGAGGTCTGTTGATGTAGGTGACGGAAGGGCTTGAGGTTGGAGGATGGGACGTCCGGTGATGCCTGTACCAGACTCAGAGAGGGAGATCTATGTCTGCCTTTTGATTGGTTGTCCCTGATCTCCAGCAGGACAGTTGGTGCTCTGCCCTCCGGTCTGCCTCTCTGCCTGCTTTCTGTGGAGGTGAGCTGGGGTGGATTTGTGGGTTAGTTCTCTGCGTGGCATAAGTTGCCCTCTCCTTGCTCCCTCTGTGTCAGGCGGGTCCTCCACATGCTCCGCCATGGGGCAGTGCAGCTGTCGGGGGGTCTCCATCGTGGCGCATGCTCCACAGATACCTGCCTGGACACAGGAGGCTGACTCTGAGCCAGAAGAGGACTGGCTCTCTGCTCGGGTTGCCTGAGAGAGAGGGTTGTCAGAGGGGCACTGGCTCCTCGAATGGCGGATCGCACCCTCCAAGAAAGCTGCACTTGGCCATCACGTTAGGTCTTCTCTGGTCCGTCAGCTTGACCGATAGGGCCTGGCCAGATTTGCTTGAGGTGCAGCTTCCCGTACTAGGTGTGCTATGGCTTCCCACCAGCTGAAGGAGCACCTCCGAAGTGTAGCCCAGGCTCTTCGCTTTCTCTACTCCAAGCAGCCTGCTTCCTTTTGGTGTCTTGATAGAGCCTGTGTCCCTTCCATCAAATATACCATCTTCCCCTCAGCCAGTCCACCACCTCATCCTCATGTTCCTCTTCGATGGAGTATTGCCTCCTCTCCGCGTTCTCGTTCACGTATTGCCTCTTCCTCCCTCTGGCAGGGCCATCTGCGGCCCTCATCAGAGGGGCTTCGAGGTTGTGGGGCTGCTCCTCCACACACCAGCAGCAGCAGCCAGCAACAACAACAGTAGCAGCAAAGCAGACCAGACAGCACCAGCAGCACCAGCTAGCCACCAGCAGCACCAGGATCAGCAGCAAGCAGAGAAGCACCAGCAGCTCCAGCAGGACCAGCAGGACCAGGATCATCAGCAGCAGAGTAAGCACCAGGAGCACCAGCAGGACCAGCAGGACCTATTGAGCAAACCAGAGCACCAGCAGGACCAGAGCACCAGGAGCACCAGCAGGAACCAGCAGGGGGATGGGATGGTGGCCCTGTCCCTCTTGCCAGGGCTGGCAGCAATGCCACAGGCTTTCTCTTCTTCCCCATGGCATGTTGGCTGGCTGGCTTGTTTGTTCGTTGGCTGGGCTGGCTGGCTGGCTGGAGCTGTGTCTGGCAGGCAGGTCTTTCCTCTGAATGGTGACCTGCCTTGCGAGCTGCTTCCCTTTATATCTGCCGGGGTTGACGGCAATGCATCCTCCCAATGCGCAGTGAACACTCCTGCATCGCTAGGCATCCACTAGCATTGCGCTAGGCATCCGCTCTGCATCCGCTTCATTCGTTCTGCATCCGCTCTTTCCGTTTGCACGTCCGCTTTGCTGTGCTCTCCCAGGAGCCCCTCTGCGGATGTTTCCATCCACGTCCATCTTCTTCTAGCCGCTAGGGCTTCCGGGAGCATCCGCTTTCCATCCGGCTACATTCCTCCCCCCGTCCTTCCTTTGTTGGTGTTGGTCCGGGGGGGTTTCTGCTTATGCAAATTCAGGAACTTTTGAGAGTGGATAACACGGATGGAAACATTTTCTCGTCTTGCTGTGTCCTTTTTACATACGTTTTGCATCCGTCGGCCAATTGGACAGGCCCTTTACAAATGTTAAAAAGGTGATAGAATGGGTATGAATATATGGAATGAACCAAGGTGGGGATGCTACTGGTTTGGCCCAGTTCTTATTAGAACTTAGTAGCTGCTTAAGAAGCAGCTGACACAAACCAGTTCAGTGCTTGGCCCAACTGCCTGCCCGGGCGCTCTACGATGTTCCTTTCACTGCTTTTCCCTCCTCAGCTGCTTTGCGCAACACAGCTGAGGTTGAAAAGGCAGGAAACAAGAGGATTTTTCAAATGCTTGTGCACCTGCACACAGCACTTGTCAGCTGTCCAGATAGCATAGCTGATGATTTCTTCCAAACCCCATGGCACCACACACATGTATTTATTTTTCCGCATTTTGGAGAACCAGCAAATTGTTCCACTGGCTACACCTCCCTCCCCACCCACTCACTTCTTCCTGGAATTGCGAGCCATCCAACTTTCCTGATTTTTTGGTAAATTGCTATTTTTCCCTTTTTTTTTCATTACTATCAGCTGTTCTGCTTCTGCTTGGGAGATTTAGATTTGTGAGAAAGCAGGAAATCCTTGAATTTCTGGCTTTTTCTCGCTAAAGGGCCCCAGTCCACTGGCTGACGACCGCAAAACATATGCATTAAAGGGACAACAGCGGATTAAGCAAAATTTCCTGGGGGGTGTCTCCATCCGTTGTCATCCGCTCCCAAAAAGTGGTGAAAAATTTGCATAAACAGAACGAAAAAGAACGGAAAAAAACGGATGTGGTAGTATGAGCGGGGATGTAAAGAGATGTTTCATAGGGAAAAGCCTAGCGGATGGAAGCGGATGATACCTCCGAAGGGGTTCCAGAGCGAGATAATTTCGAAGTGGACGCATAGCAGATTAAGCAGATGCATCATGTACGGCCTTAAAGGAAAAAAAGGGGATGCCGCCGGATGTATATCAATGCAAAAACTGTTCACTGCGCATTCTTTCTATTCCTTGCCTACTAACGCTGTGTCGACGTTCCGTTGTACCTTTTGTTTCCTCCCTCTTTCCATTTTCAGTTTGCAGCGGATGTGGAGTTGTGAGGATGCCCCAGAGGATGCAGAAAGGATACAGCGGACTAAATAAATCAATCAATTAACGATGAATAAACGACATAAGAACATTTGTTGCTCATATTTCACAGATTTTAATCATACACGGCAGAAAGTTCATACCGTTCACAAAGTTTTGTGCAGCTCAAAAACTTTTTGTATGGATGATATCTAACGGATAGAGCGTTGAAACACGTATGCAATGAGTACGACCAATGGATGCATAGCGTTTTCCAAACAGATGGCAAGCTTTTTTTAACATTTTACATCCTCTTTGCATCCGTAAGTGCAGTGGGACAGGGCCTTAATCTTAAAGCGGAGCCAAACCTTCCTTAGGACTGAAACTTTTCAGTGCAGATTCAGGTAGCTAATTGCAGTTAGACAGATCTCTAAGTGAATCTCTGATTCTGTGAGCAACTCAATCAGCCTGCCTGCTTTGCCTGCTTTTGGGTAAAAGTTGCTCTTTTTTAAATAAAAAAATCAATATTTACATACATGGTGTGTTGTGAGTTAATTTTGTGAGTTTGCATGCTAGCAAATTTTATGTGACAGACTCAGGTAGCTGATTGCAGATACATAGATCTCTAAGTGAATCTGTGATTCTGTGAGTAACTCAATCTGCCTGCCTGTTTTGCCTGCTTTTGAGTAAAAGTTGCTCTTTTTATAAAAAAATAACATTTGCATAAATATTTATAATATTTACATACAAGGCATGCCCACCTAGTCACATGACCACCAAGCTATGCCCAGTCAGCAGCCACATCCATCCAGTCATATGACCACCAAGCCACACCCACAAATTAGGTCACATGCACAGAACTGATTGTTAAGAAATTTGAATCCCACCACTGGAATGAACCCCCCTGAAACAATTAAACCTAAGTGACAAGGGAGAGGTTGAGATCCTGATGAAAACAGTATTAATTGATGAAGTACTCAAAATACATCAGTAATATCTGATTACTGATTACTAAATAAATTTAAAAGGAGGATTTGTCAATAAGAGTAAGAGAAAGGTCAAAATAGAGGTAAGAAGAGCTTTGATTGTATATTTGGTGGAAATGTGCTTTGAAAGCTTTATGGTAACAGAAACATGGGGATATGTATTGATATTATTCAAGATTTTACAACAACATGACATTATTATATTAACATATAGATGGTATCTTAAAAATTACAAGGTGTTATAGCCATAACAAGTAATGGATGTCAATGCAAGGTATAAGAGGAAGAATTACTGACAGTGATGGGGAATTTATAGGAAGAAGAACTGAAAAAACACTCTTTAAAATAGCAGAGAACCTAACATCAGATAACAGTGCTCTACCTCACACTGAAAAGAGAATACAACATTAATAGAAATGATAAGATGTGTGTTAGACTGACTCTGGGTGAACAGAAAAATATTGGGGTGAGGCAGTAATGACAACCACATATTTACAAAATAGATTGTAATCTGGAGCAATAAATAAAACTCAGTTGTGTTTTGGTGTAACAAAACAAAAACAAAATACATTTCATATTAAAATATTTGTATAAATATATATATTCAAAAACAATCTCTAAACTAGGAAATATAAAAATGGAAGCTATTGTAATTCAGTATTATGAGCAATCTCAGGCAAATACAGTGTGATTTTTACAGAAATTTCTCTTCTCAATATACATTTTATATATTTTTGAGCAAAACAACAAAACAAACACCCCCCAAAAGTTCAAAAGCAAACAATTGAATAAAATACCACAATTAATCTTATATGGTTAAGAGTAATATAGCACAACATTTAATCAACAAATTAAACTTTGAACATGCAGAATCACGTCCAGGCCCTCCATTTTGCCAAATAAAGAGACCAAGAGTTTACATATTTGATGCACCTGTCTCTGTTTAAGAATACTTAATCTTTTTTCAACAATTCATTTCTAAAGCTTTTCTTAAGTAGTTCATTGATAAATTTCAATTTTAAAATATAATTTAACAATGGAACTTATTTAAATCCTAAATCCCTCCCACAAAATTTATTTATGGTTACAGAAATATTTAATCAATACGAAGCAACCAGAGGACATAACAAACTAACTAACTTATTAAATCTCCATTATAGAATTGAGATAAACAACATCTTAACCTGGAAGCTAATTTCTGATGAAAAGCCACTTTAAGACGATAAGGCATATATTTGCTATTTTTAATACCTGAGATAATCAACTTGTTAGGAATGTTTTTAAATTAAATGTTTTGCTATACACCAGTTTTGGACTGGCTATATTATTTTAGTAAATTCCTAAAGTTTTAAATATATCATTAATAATATGATAATATTAAAGCCCCTGTCACACTGCACCAACGGATGGAAAGAGGATGTAAAACAGAGAAAAACACTTGCCATCCATTGGATCATTGGTTGTAACGCGATGATTTCGTTCTGTACTCACTGCTCCGTTGTTTCTTCCTCCTCTTCCGTCGTTAGCATCCGTCTATTTGAGTTTTTCATTCCGCAGAGGGTTTTGAGCTGCTCAAAGCTTTTGAGCAGAAAAGTACCATATGTGTCCTTCTGCTATCCGCTAGGCATATGGGGGAATCGTTCTGCTCCGTTATGCACTTCACTATATCTGCTAGCATCGCTGCGCATCCCCGCGACTCTCTCTTCAGCATCGTCTCTTTGCCATGGTCGATGTGACTACAAGTTATGTACATCGTGCTTCAGGGGGCAAGGGTCATGTTCAGATGGCCAGGTTATACAATTGCATGACTTCAAGGAGGGGTGGACGAACCTACATATGGGCTTCTCAGATCCAGCCCTGCCACGACACACAAGATGTGCCTACTTCATCGTGGGCGAGGACGCCTTCTCTCAGGAACTACTCTGAAAGCTTTACACTTCCAGATTCCTTCACCATGAAGAGGGTCTTCAAATACAGGCTGTCCAGGGCAAGGCGGTGGTGGAGAACGCCTTTGGCATTCTGGCAAGGGTCCCAGCATGCAGCTCACCCACAGGACTGTTGAGGAAACATCGTGGAAGCTGCTGCATCTGCACAATCTCATGTGCACCACTACCGGTCTTAGCAGAATAGGCTTCGGTGGCCTCCAGCAAGGCAATGGGGACAGGGAGGCTGGGGAATGGAGGCAAGGCGAAACTTGATAGGCCTGAGGATGTGCAAGGCCAACGGCCTCCCGTGAAGGAAGAAGCAGCGCAACTCTGAACCTGCTGCTCAAGCCCAGTGGAGCAGTGGAGTGGCACGAAGGATGTAGATTGATTATTGGATGCTTCCTTCAGCCTGTCTATCACCACTGATGAGATTGGGCCATGTATGTGGGTGGGTAACATAACATGGATTTATAAGTGTGTTTATGTCTTCAATGATGTGGCCCAATGCTTACATTAGTATTGATAATGAAGGGCTAGTGTGGCACCTGGGAGAGGGACCAGACCAGTCCTATGCTTGCACAGCTATTACCCATCCAAAGGTATCCCTGCCCATCACAGGTATCCCTGCCCATTCACAGATATTACCATCCCAAGGTATCCCTGCCCATCCACTGCTATCATTAACCCATCCACAAGGATGCAAAGGCTTAAACCAGTTTCTAAGAGTTCACAAGAGTTTATTTATAAATTAATGATAGCAGTGTGTGAAAGCAAAGATAATTTTTATTATAACAGCTGTTAAAGAAAATGACCCAAGTCAAGTGTTCCAAAGAAAAATAAAGTCAAGAGGTAGCACCCAGTCTTCTGGCACTCTTCTTGGTCACTCGAGGTGTGCCCAGCTCAGGGTGAAGGTCCAGGTGCGTGTGGAGGTCGGCTGCCTGCTGGAGTGGTTGGTCTGAAAGCACGATTGGGTGTCTGGCCCCGGTGGATACAGGTGATTGGTCTTGTGTTGAGGACAAGCTCTCGGACAGCTGGTGTCAAGCCCTGATGTTGGAGCTCCTTCCTCCTGCCATGTGGTGTCAGCCCAGTACGCGACAGATGTCTCGAGGCTGGGGCTTGGCGTGGGGTGGAGGAAGGAGCAGTGTGTGGGCTGTCTGGTCTGTTAGCTGGGTGAGGACTGGGTTGGTCTGGCATCTTGTGGTGGTGGCATTGGTGCTTGTGGTGGCATCATTGCCATGGGTGGCATCGGGTGGTTATCGGTTGAACCGTTGGCAACGGAGGTCGCCGATATCTGTGCCTGGACGGGAAGGGCTTGCTGCCTGTGCTGGCTGACTCCCTGGCGCCATAGCCCTGAGTAGGGAGGCCTGTGGAAGCCTTGGAATGGTGTTAGGGACCATCACCTTGGGGTGGAGGAGCAGACCTGGGGACTGAGATGGAGGCAGGTTCCTCTGGGTCTGGCAGGGTTGTGAAGCAGATCAGTGATCCGGTCCTTCACCACTGGTATGGTTCCGCATGTCCGTGAGTGTCTGAGTTGACATAGGTGAGGAAGGGCTTGCGGTGGAGGATGAGGAGTCGGTGGTGTACAAGCTGAGAGAAGATTTGCTCTCGGATGTTGTCCGTGAATCTCCAGCAGGCAGTGTGGCTTGCCCCTCCGGTCTGGCCTCTTTCTTTCTGTGGAGGTGGCGGTGGGTGGATGTGGTGGGGCTGTGGTGGAAGTGCCTTCTTTTCTCCGCCTCACTCAGAGGAGTCCCTCCAATGCCTTCCACCACGGTTTAAAATACCTGTCTGCGGGTTCGCGCCGTAGCACGCTCACAGAAACCTGCTGGAGACAGAGCTGCTCTTGGCCGGAGGACTGGCTCTCCAGCAGTACGGAGAGGAGGGTCGTGAGAGGAGCTGCTGCTGCTGCTCCTCGATGGTGGATCTCACCCCTGTTCTGGCCATGTGCACTGGCCATGTCATATGTCTCTCTGTCCGTCACTTAACGTGGTGGCCAGATGTCTTGAGTGCAGGTTCCCGTACAGGTGTGATGTGCTTCCACCAGCTGAGGGCACATCTGAGTGTTAGCCAGATCTCGCCTCTCTCTCAGCATCTGCTCCCTTTGCTGTCACTTAACGCCGGTGTCCTTCGTGCCACAGATAGTATTCTCTCTCAGCCACTCCAGAATCATCTCGGTGTTCTCCTTCAATGGATATGGCCGGCTTCCTTTCCTGCATATGCCTCTTCTCCCTTTGGCGGACCAGATGGGCCCTCAATTAGAGGGCTTCAGTTTGTAGGGGGCTGGCTCCTCACCCAGCGAAGCGCAGCAGCAGGAAGGGGATAATTCATCATCATCATTCGGAGCAGCAGCAGCAGCAGAATCCCAGCGGATCTATCAGCATCGGCTCATATCATCAGCAGCAAGCAGTACAGCGGATCATCTCATCATCATCATCATCAGCAGCAGAGCAGCGCCAAGCAGGACCAGGAGCCATGGCAGGGGAAACAGGAGCAGAGCAGGACCGTGAGCCAAGCAGTGACCAGGAGCACGACGCAGACCGCAGGAAAAGCAGGACGAGCATGGACCAGAGCCGAGCAGTACGAGCAGATACGAGCAATCCAGGAGCACAAGCGGACAAGCAGGACCAGCAGGCGAGGAGCAGTTTTCAGCAGATTAAGGCACGCAGAAGCACACCGCAGAGCAGAGTCTCAGCAGAGTACACCAGCAAGCACCACGCCAGAAGGCAGCATCAGCAGAGTAAGCACGAGCAGAGACCACGCCAGAGCATCATTCAGTCCTCCCGAGCAGAAGCGCAGAAACCCAGATAGCAGAAGAGCGAGCCGTGTCGTACAAGCCCCAACAGAGCAGGCGTTGAGGGCCAGGGGCGGAGGTGGCCCTGGGCTTGCCAGGGGTGGCAGGAGATGGCTGAGGTTCCTCTTTTCCCCATGGTTGTGGGTTGCTGTCTGGCAGGGAGGTGGCAGGGGCTGGCAGGAGGCAGGCACCAAGGTGCAGGAGGCACCAGGCTGCAGGCAGCAATTGCTGGCAGCCGATGGCAGGCAGCAAGGCAGGGCGCAAGGCTGGACAGGATGGCAGCAGCAGGCAGGCAGGCAGGCACTCATGCATCTGGAGCAGGTCTTTCCTCTTGAATGGTGACCTGCTTCCGAGCTGCTTCCTTTATACCATGGGGATGATGCAATAAATTCCCCGCATGCGCAATAACACAAGGCATCCATAGGCTTTCTACTGTGATTGCTAGGTTCGCTGTGCATCGCTTCATTCCGTGTGCATCCGCTGTGATCGCTTATCTGTTCCGCGTCGCTTGCATCTGCTCTTTCCGTTCGCGTCCGCTTGCTGAGGCCCCCCGAAGCCTAGCGGTATGTGCATCGTCTCTCCACTTCATCCGCTAGGCTTCCGTCTGCATATTTTCCTCGCTGCGTCATCCCCCTGTCCATTCTTTCTGGTTTATCCGCTCTGGTTATGCAAATTTTTGCCCTTTTGAGAGGGATAACAGCGATGGAAACATTTTTATCATCCGCTGTGTCTTTTTACAAAAGTTTTGCATTCTTGTGGCAGTAGTGACAGGGCCTTAAGACTGTTAAATCTATTTTCAGCAACTTCTTGCCATGTATTTTAATATTAGGGATTTTTCCAAAGACTTTTTTTTAAAGACAAGTTTAATTGTTTTTTTTTTGGTGTGAAATAAAGTTTTAAAGTTATCACAAAATAAAATATCTTTTTTTGAGAACGGCAGGCCTGGTTATCACTTCCCATACCAAACATAATCAATAATATTTGTCTTATACTTCTAATTCTATCTGTGAAACTGATTTTTGCAATTTTTTCCAATAGCTTTTCCTTTTCTGTTTCTACGCCTTATTTTAAATTATCTCATCCTGTCTTATCTTACATTCTTATTTTATTTTTAAATCTTTCTATCATTTTTTATTATTTTGTTGCCCTGTTTACAATTTCCATATTATCTTTTACATAAAAAATTTTCCCTGTAATAGTAACTGGAGTGGTAAACCTTTGTATCTTTTCAAATCTTATTGAAATTAAGGACATCTTTAATTCATTTCTAACTCTTTTTATAACATACCTTTTCATTGAATTCTGCTTGGTACATTTCCCGTGTAATATACACAGTAATTGCTCTATTAAAGAAAGAATAGAAATTGTATTTTTGTCTATATCTGTTTGTTATGTATGATTGGTTCGTTCTAGTAACATCTAGTCAAAATGGAATAATTATTCATATTGCATGTACAGTCTTACTAGCGATTTGATATATTTTATATTTTAATTATTTATTTCTTTTAAGCACCTCTAAACCGTAATTAATGATCAGTTGTCTTTTCACTTTAATGAGTGTTATATTAATATTTTACTTATTACTGTGTGTGTCTTTGTATCTAGTACAATCACATAAGTTTCATTAAGGCAGTAGTCATAATAGTTTATTCTTATTCAGTTCTCTGTGTTCAATGGCATTATTAATTGTCAATTTTTTTTTTCGGTTTTTTTGGGTTAATTCATTAATTATCTCTCTTGTTAGATCATTGAGGCCTTTTCTCTTTCTCTCACAAAACATTGAGTGTGATCATACAATCTCTCACATAGATTTTTACTCTTCATTGTGATCAGAGCTTCGCTATCCATATTTTCCTTTAAGCCTTTTCGATTTCTAAATTAAACAAATTGCTTCTCCAAGTGCTCTCTTGCCAAGATTTCTCTTCTTAGTAAATTTTAAACAATTGTGATCTGTGTCTTTGTAAATGTGTATTATATACTTTAATTTGTTGTATGTCTTTCCGGTTATGTCCTATCTTGTTTTTGGCTCTCTCTTGTAGCTTTCTTGTTTTCGTTTCACTCTTCCTTCTATTCTGTTAACTCCTCTCCTTTTTAATCTTCTTTTGTTTCTATTGGACTTCGTTGTCTTCTGTATGGGCTCTTTGTTGTTTCTCTGTATTAATGGTTTACTTTAATTTAGTTCTTTTGTTATTGCGTGCGGGAGTTCTTTGTGCTCATGGTTAAGTTTTTGCCTATATTCGCCCTTGTCTTTTTTTACCTGCTTAAAAATTGCTTTGGTCATTTAAGATGGCTTCTTCATTGTCCGCCTTCTATTTTCTACCTAGACAGTTTTCTTGTTGTTTTTCTATAAGTTCTAAGATCTTCATTTCTAGTTGAATTGATTACTAAATCAAAGATTTCTTCATCGTTTGTTTTCTTCTCTCATGTTTGTGGTCTTTAGTCTCATTTGTTACACTCCTTACAGAAGGGTTTGATTGGCTCATTTAGAAAGAATCTGGTTTGATAACATTCCTCCCAATGACTTTCCTATATTTATTTCATTGAATCATCCATCCAAAGTTCCAGAAATATCCATTATCTAACATGATATGCTGTTTTTCTTATTATCTCGCTTGGTGTGTGCATGGGCTCTCTGTTATAACAAGTTTGCCGGCTACATGGTATCTATCTTTTTGCAAGCTTGTTAAATTGCACAATCCTTTATTTTAGAGGGCCAGAGATGGTCTCCTCTCTGTTTTCCAGATTTCACGTTCTTTTTTCCTTGCCCTCCATGTTTCTTTCTTTTTTTGAAGAAGAGGTTTATATATAATTATCTCAGCTCTCTTATCTCTGACACTTATCATATTTCAAGTCAAATAATATGAGTGGCTTTGGGTGACTTAATTGGTATAGAGGGTGTGTATTGGAGAGCAACAGTATCAAGTTCTGGAGTTTGGTCTCTTTTAAAATTTTCTTAATCTTCAAGTCAATTAGAACTCGTTTGATGTTAGTGCAAAATAAAGTCAATTCGATGTTCCTTTTCCTTTTCTCTTTCTAGCAGTATAATTCTTTTTAGGGGTGTTTCAGTATTAGTCTTTAGAAGTTGAGTGCAGGGTCCGGTTGTATCAAGTAGACTTTCACAGCCGATTTCATTTTAAAATGTGGGCGTAGCCTCGTGGTGCGAGGGAGAGAGTTTTGGTTTGGTGGTCGTCCTGAGTTGGTGGGGGTCTTGGTCTGTGTTATTGCTTGGAGTTCTGTGTTGTGATTGGTGTTTCTAATCTTCTGTCTGTTTTGTGCTTTTTTGGTCTTGATTGACTGCAACCAGGTGTCCTGTATTGGAGGCTTTTAGTGCAGTTTGGCTCTGAATAAATGGCTGCATATTATCATTGACAAATAGAAAGATATTACTCTCACCATTTATTGCAGTCACAACAGCCATTTATTTTCATTTAAAAATATTTATTGAAGTTTAAAACATAAAATAAAACTATATCCATTTTCAGTCAAGCATCATGTTGAGACATTTTCACATATTTCTCCATACTCTTGATCCACACAAGTATCAAGATACTCATATCTCCTTACTGTACTTTAACTTCTCTATGATCATCTATGTCTCGGTGTTGACAATTATATTCATATGATAGTGTTGGTCATATTTTCTGATCCCACTGCTGATCAATTGCCTTTCGTGAGTAACGGGATAACATTATTTACAATTCGCTATCATTTGGCCTCAGTCCTACCATTGCCAGTGTGATGATGTTGCTTCTTTTATCTCTTCAACCATGCATGCATGGGTCATTCTCCGTGCCTGTCACCACTCAATATATAGAATATTTTTTTTCTCTTATGTTCAACATTAGCCTGGCAAGTCGTGCTGCTATCTCCTAGCATCGCTATTATCTATGCTCTTTATAAGCTATCTGGGAGTGGTCAGTCTTCCTTCTTTATCCAAGTGACTCGATACAAAATCCTGCAGCTGATTCAGATAGAACGATAACTATCAATGTAGTAATATGTATTTGCTTAGTACATGTTTTGGTGCCTTTATCATATTACACGTAATAAAAATTTCACTTAGCACATGCATTATGGTATTTTAATTTCCTCAGCACTTGTCATAGATAGAGGTGTGTCTAATATTATTTATCTTACTTCTGTTGCTTTGCATTGGCCCCACAGATTATAGTATAATAAGTTTGCCGTTTGTTTTCTCGCATTGCATACATTTAGGTGTTAGCAATTCATCAGAAAATGTTTTGTTCAAATTACTGCAAGTGTACTATGGCTGCATCAAGTCTTGTATGAAGCATTTTTTGTATACTATGCTATTTGCAGTCGTATGCTATGGGATTATGATTATTTTGTAATTTATCCCCATTTTCCCAATTTCAAATCCTATACTTGACCATTATCAGCTATAGGATTATGGGGTGATAATTTGGATTAAATCTCTCGGATCGACCACCGGAGCATTCTCCATCCCTCACGCAAGCACTATGTATGTCTTTAGCTCATGCCTCATCGTGGTTCATTATAGATACACAGTAATATTTCTTTAATCCAGACTCATTGATTGTTTGAATAGCTGGCAGGAAGTTTCTCTGTCACTCTCTTCAGTAACTAAGAAGAGTTACTTTAGTATTGGTCAATGAAGTTCGGTATCATCTGAGTACTTACTCGTTCAGATTACAAAAGCACCATGAGTTTATTAGCACTCTGGATTGGAGTAGTGCAATAATGCTCCAAAATGTGAAAGTTAGTGTAACAATAAATAAATTCCTAAATCAATATTGGATAGTTTACTGTGTATTGTTGTGTGTTATCTTTTTATATAAGCTCTTATTCGCATGTGTATTTATTATAGCTCTCGCATAGAGTTAACTCTCAAGGAGCATTTAACACAGGCTTGTTCCACCAGTTTGGATTAGGCGTCGGAGAGACGTAGTTATGACAGCATTCATGTCTTCTCTTTTGTGATTCATGCAATACTCGATATTTCAACAATGTTATAGCTCTTGGTTGTACACTTGAATCAACAGCTTGATCTGTGCGGTGTTATCAGAAACGTACTCAGATGTTTTGTATATTTGTAGCGTCGTTTCTCTCCATCATGAAAATTTTATGATTCTCAATAAGAGTTTACTGCTGACCTATTGGGTATTTGCTAGATCGTATACATATTGTGAGTTTTCTCAACTATACTCAAGGCCCATTTACCCGAATATGTTGACAAACCGCATCTATTTAGATTGGAAGTTATAGAAGTCTTATGATAATTTGTGTGCTCTCAGTGTACATTAATAGGATATATGTCGTATGCGCCTCAAGGACTCGTTTTGATTAAAATCTGAACTTTATGAATGCAA
>BHFT01020121.1:0-17967 GCA_004320025.1 Laticauda laticaudata | reverse complement strand
GGGGGGGGGGGGGGGGGGGACTATGAAGGGGACATAAACATGGAATGGAGAAAAGAGACTGAAAAAAATTCTCTCTGAAACCATTTGGAGCAAAAGTTTTCTAGAGAAGATAACTGGAAACAGAGAACAATAAAAGAAAGTAGTACTTCATGCACCACACAGAACTAACTTGGTAGCTTTCAAGGGGAATGGATAAATTCATGCAGATGACTCACCAGAGCTCATACTATTATATATATTACTACTCCTCTCACTGAACCAGGGATTTCATCAAATAATTTACCAATTTATTCATATTCTGATATTTCACAAAATAATAATTTTGTGCTAATTAAGTATTAATGTATTAAAATTAACTACTAATATTTAGAACTAATGTATTAATACTTCCTTTAGGTTTTGAAAGAAATGTTATATTAATAATACAACGAAATAAAAATGTTGTTCCTGAGGTAAAAAGAAAAAATATTCCTCTAATTGTTACTTAACTTTTGAAATTATCAAGCTGAAAACCAGACACTTTCCATTAATATCTCAGGGGGAAAACTAGTTTTAATTCTACATGGCACGATTACAGATCATTATTATATATTAATGTGGTGTTAAGAATTAAAGGGGCACAAGATAAGTTCCCCGAGCATCTACACCATTTTTAGCAACTAAGTAATTTCATGTCTGACATTAGATGAAATATTCTGGATAGGTCCCACCCAGTCTGGTATGCAGAAAAGAGATAGAAAAAACTATGAGCCAATCAATATATTATTATTATATTATATTTTTGCATGATCAGCAAAAACTCCACTAAAGGCAAAAATGGGAATAAACTGCAAGTGACCTCCTTCTATGTTTTCAGCATCAATTGTACACATTTTCTTATTTATGGGGAGAAATGAGTCAACTGTTACATCCCTTATGTTGAAAATCCTACTGAATGTTTCAAAGGTGGCATCATCTATCATTAGTTTTCAACCAGGTACTAAAATTTTAGCTACACATCTAAGCAACAAATATAGACAGACACCAAGAATATAATTCTAAACATTGCTTGATAAGGATGAAGAAGATCACCAAAGAGCAAGCAAAATCATCCTGCCAATCCATAGCTTAATGATAGAAATGAAATTATTAGCAGTTCTATTTCATAATGCAATCATTCAACAAAAAACCCCTAACCTCATGCTTTGCACAGAACCAATTCCCTATTGAACACAAGGAAAAAATATTGAATTCTAAATATCTTCATCCAGAGGTGGGATTCAGCTGGTTCAGACCAGTTCAGGCAAACTGGTTGTTAAATTTTTGCACACTTCAGAGAACTGGCTAATCACAGCACCCCGCCCCGCCCTGCCCCTCCCAGTCACTCCTTATCTCACCTCGCCCACCTTGGTCACGGCATAGCAGCTGCTGTTCTCTCACTCCCTCATTCGCTAGTTTGCTTGCCTCAACCATGTGGCCCCCACAGCCCAGCTCAACTATTTGCCTTTGTCCCAGCTTCCCATGAGGCCCAGCTCCCTGCCAAGCCTTCCTTCACCATTCTCTGCTGCCTCCCACATTGCCCAGCTACCTGCCTGCCTGGTGAGCCTTCCTTCACCTCTTTGCTGGTATGAATTGCCTGCCACCACTGCCTCTTTGCTGGCATGAACGGCCTGTTACAGGGTCTCTGGGCCTGATCCAGCCCTCCCAGTCCCTGGTTGGACCTTCCTAGAGCTCCCTTGGCCTGTTACAGGCTGAAATGGAAGCTCCATGGATCTGATCCAGCCCTCACAGGCCCTGTTCGGACCTCCCTAGGGCTCCCTCAGCTTGTTACAGGCTGAAATGGAGGTGTGTGTGAGGTATCTCAGTTGATTGGGGGAGGCCTTGGATGGTCTGCTCAGCACTAGGCCCCTCATGCTCTTCCCCAGCCTGAGATACCTCATATGCATTTGCATTCAATGTGCATTCAATTAACAAATGTATTGGGGAAAGCAGGGAATGATCACGTTCATTTAATCAAATGAATCCCCAGAATACAAATGTAATTGGCAGGCTCTATTACATTTGTAACTGGAGGATTACTTGTACAATGAGAAGTCCTGCCTTAGCACCACATGAGTCTTGTCTCATGCCCACGCAGGCCACACCCACCCAGTCACATGACCACCCAGCCATGCCTATCCAGCTGGTCATTAGGGCAGAGAACTAGTTGTTAAATTATTTGAATCCCACCACAGTCTTTATCCATGTCCCCTTGTGTACAGTAAGCAAGGATTAGAAAAGTCAAAAGAATCCAGGATCAATTCTGAATGCATGTTGAAATGAAATCAGCATGATGTTGTGGCATTTGTCTGATTGTATACAAAACTCCTGAGCCAAACAATCATCCTTCTCCTTTAATTTAATGGAATTTACTCTGAACTGAGCACCTAGGTTTGAAAACTGGGAAACATAATAAGATAAAAGTCATACACGTGCACACAGGGAGGGGGGGGGTCATGGGAAAACAGATCACCTGACAACTCTAGTGTTATCCATTTCTGATTTGGAATATAGTGCAGCTTTGCAAAATAAATTAACTCAGTTGCCAAATACAAGCCATAGCTGAATGAAGAGTCTCCTAAGGTAAAGTATTAACAGAAGTTTGGGAATGACTCCCATGGCTTCTCATCTGCTTGCTAAATTCATTGGTTTTACTTATGTGGATACCATGTCCATTAGATTTTTTCACAAACCTGTCCCACTTTTATAGCCTTAGCTCAGGGTTGTCAAACTCTCAGCCTGTGGACCAGGTGCATCATGCATTGGTTATGCCCATGGCCGGTTTAGTGAAGGGGGGAAAGTCCCGATACATCATGACAAACATGAGATTGATATCCCTGCCTTAACTAATTCTTCCTACTTGCTACTAAAGTATCAACTAAAGAGATGTGAAAGGCAAATAAATACACACTATTTTCAGCTTTTTATTCAATCCCTGTCAACTATACATTTTTAGTCACATATCACAAATTTTTCATAGGGAAAAGTAAAGGATTCTAAAGATTACCCAAGATTTCCTGTGAAGGAATAAATACTCAGTCTTTCTCTAGGACAGAAAAAAAGAAGAGAAGAAAATATAGTTTATCTGCATCAAGGAATAAAAGTCAGCTTCTTTCTTCCTCCTCCACAGTTTCTGTCAGTCATTTTTGCAGTTCAATGGCTGGTGCTTCAGAGATTTCTCATTAATTTGACAGTTTTAGTTATTTCAACAAAACAAACAAACAAACACCCTCACCATTAGTAGATAGCCCCAAAATATCTAGGGATGATAATAATGGTGATGGGGATGATATCCATTCAGTCATGTTCAACTCTTGGCAATTCCCTGTGCCAGGTCTCTCCACATCTTCCAGTCTTGCACTACTTCTTTGAATTGTTGTATGTGGGCATATTCCATCCTAACTTGGTTCATTTGTATTCTTGTTTCTTTGATACTGTAATTAATCATTTCTCCCTCTTCTTTCATGAGGTACCCACCCCTCTCTTCTGGGTTCATAATAACCAATTTCCCTTTTGTGTGTGTATGTGCCTTTAATTCAGTATTCATTGCTGGTGATTGCTAGACAAGTCCCTTAAGTTTTCTTGACAAGACTTCAGAACTGATCTCCTAATGCCTCCACTTAAGGATAAGAGAGAGTGACTGACCCAAAGATATCTGTTTTGTTCGGAAAAACACGAGGTAGACCGGGTTCCAACAAATAAAGTCTTTATTTCAAGGAGTCAGTAAGCAGAACGGTTGGCCGAAACTTGCGCAGCCTTTTTATACAGGGCTTAGCCTGCCTGGCTTGTGAACCAATGGCAGCTGTTCGAAATTGCCTCGCCTTTTTTACTATTGTTTTGGATGGTTCTTTAGTGAACCAATCCAATGCTTACTTTCAGTTGACCAAATCAGATTTGGCATGTTTTGGAGTAACCCAATTTGCAATACAGAACACCCTCCCTCCTAGTATCAGTCCACGTGCGAATGTAGAGTCACCGTCAGTAGGCGGGCTTTCCTGACTCGACTGGACCTGCGCAGTTCACTTGTTTCGGCGGAGACTTCGACGCGGTTTCAGATGGGGCTGCTGTGTCATCCAGTCTTCCTCTCTGGAACCGTCCCCTGGAGGGTGAAGTCAGCCTTCTGGCCGCCATGAACGGTCTTCTTAGGCCGGCGGTTTGCCAACTCCCATCCCATTTCCTCCGCGGCGCAGGTCGACGTTCTTTGGCCATGGTAGTCCCTTCAGATGGACTCTTCCGCAGCCAGTTTCTCTCAAAACAGTGAGAGTCTTTTATTTGCTCTTTATGTTTGTTAATCTCTTTGGTATTTTTGTTTGTAACGGTCTTTATTTGTTTCTCGCAATTCCCCCCCTTTGGGTTTGCCAATCACGGTTTTTCCAATGTATGGGTGGATGTCTGTATTTCATTTCTATTTTCGTGAACGACAGGAAGCTGATCTATGTGCCGCTTCATTCACCTGCCGTCGTCAATTGTTACATCGGGTAGGATTGGGGCCTCTCATTTGCGTGATTTGTCCTGGTAAGCCAAACAGGGTCCCCAGTGAAAGTTTTTAAAGCCGTAACCAACTCACCTGAATTTAAATTTCCTACAATCGTGTGGGAGGCAGTCGGGGGTTTTCTGGCGTAAATTTGGGTGCAACCTGTCGAGGTGTGATCTTATATTTCCTCCCCAGAGCCAATTCTGCTGGGGACTTGTTGAGTCGTGGTAACTGGGCGTTAAGTGTTGGAGAGTGAGACAAATTCGGATTTATTTTCTTTTGTATGACATCACCGTGTCACATTCTCTCTAAACCTCTTTTGGTAAACCAAGACCATTCTCTCACCTGACCGTTTGCGGCCGGGTGAAGGCCAGCTTGCGTTAGGGCCTCATTGTCTTATACCTACGGGAAGGCCTAGGTAATTGCTTCGAATTGTTAGGCTGGTTAGCTGTGGCCCATTATCTGAATACGCTTTTTAGGGACTTTCCGGTGTGGTAAGGCACCCTGTGGATTTTTTTCTTTCTGACTGTATCGTACCCTTCGGTGGACCGGCTTGCTTCCTGCAATTACCGCATTCGTTTCTGTGGAGATAAGCGCATAACTATGTAGAAACCCTCCGTCCCCTCGTTCCGGAAATTTTGGAGTCTCCTTGGGGAATGTTTCATTATGATCGGATGTCATTGATGCTAGAATATAGCTATTATAATGCACTTTTTTTTTACCGTATTTTGTTTTCTGGTGCTATTCTTGTTTTCTTATATTTTTAATGCACAAGCTAAATTACAGCTGCCAATATCTTTTAGCTGGTGATATTTGCTCTTTTCATATTGCCATCAATGTTCTTCCAAGAATGTACGGATGTCGTAATGTACATTGGGCATAATATATGTTGTGCCGGTCCAAGTAATGTGGGCCCTTTTGTAATTGCCGAATTTCGCAGAAATTTTGTCAATGCACAATCATTCCATCATAATCATAAATATATTGTGCATACTCGTCTCTACGTACTTGTCCAACACGCACTAACAATTCTTATTTTCCAGCACTCTTGGCGTCCTTCCTGTCGACTGCATCGTCATAAAGGTTTGTCTAGGTTGTTGATTACAGGTCGTTTGTTCGTTGGGATGGCATGATTTTTACTTCTATGCAATTAGAAATAGGCATCAACGACTAATCAAGGAAATGTAATGCCCTTGGTAGGACCCTGGAAATCGATGGTGGATTCTTGACCACGGGCCTCGCGGGGTTCCACCAGTCTCTAATGGGTGCTTTAAGGCGGGGACGGTCTAACTTCCCCTGGCCTTGTTTGCACGAGCTTACCAATATTCTATGTCCTTCTCAATACCCGACCACCAAACATAACTTCTTAGCAAAGGCTTTTCATTTTCACAATTCCGGGTTGCCCATCGTGTAACATCCCAATACCAGCTGGGTGTACAGTTGTGTTTTAGGAATGACTACCCGATCACCACACAATAACACCCTTTTGAAATCGAAAGTTCAGTCTGTCTGGTCTGGAAAGGTTAAAAGTTTTCAATTTTTTTGGTTTTCCGCCAGCCTTCTACCTACCCACGCTGAGGAGCGGGCAGTCATTGAGTCTTTCGCGGTGGCTTCTGGCGACATCAAAGCTGATATGGTAGAAGATTCGGGGCAAGTCCTCTTATTTGTAATGCTGTCATCGCTGGTGCCGCCTGGGTCGTTCCTCGGTTTCTGGTAAGGTGCTTGCTCAAAAGCCGTGCCGCGATGGGAAATTTGTTTCCCTGGTCGATGTGTTAGGGTGTAGGAATATGCTGCTAGGAACTCTGACCATCTAGTCCATATTCATATGGAGAAAGGAATATTTGGTGTTGGCTTGTTTCCCGCCGAAAATTCCAATAGGGTTTGTGGTCTGTTATAAATTGATAAAGTCCGCCCGTAGAGGTACTCGTGAAGCGTTTTCACTCCAGCGACAATTCTAAGCTTCTCGTTGAGTTGGCTGTAATTCTCTTGGTTAGACAAAGTCCTTGAGTAGTAATGCGAGCGGGTGCCTCTCTGCCATCACGCAGTTGGTGGCTCAGGATGGACCGACTCCAAATGGCGAAGCGTCGCAAGGTTCACCATCAATGGTCAGCGTGTTGCTAAATTGATGAGAACATTTGTTGATGTTAGCAATTTTTTAATTTTTGGAAGGAATTCTTCTCTCTATAACCCCATGTCCAAATTGCTTTCTTGTCCAATAGACGGTGCAAATGGTTTGTATTGTGGCTTTATTCGGTAGGAAACATTATAAAATTTTTCAGTTCAAGAAATGCTTGTAGTTCGGCTTTGTTTCTTGGTTTCTGGTGCTTCATTGATAGCTTTTAATGTTCTTCTGTAGGGTGTATACCCTCTCCGTCTATCAAATAGCCCAGGAAATTTGACGCTATTCTTAACTAGGCAACACTTTTCTCTTTTCACCTTGAGGCCAGATTCCTTAACTTAGTAGTACTTCTTTGAGTCTTTTTTTTAATTGGGTTTCATCTTTGCTGAGATCAGGACATCGTCAAAGTATGGTACGACTCCTTGTATGCCATTTAGGAGGCGTTCCATTAGACTCTGGAAAACGCCTGGGGCTGCACTTACTCCAAATTGGAGTCGGTGACATTTGAATGCGCCCTTATTGGGTGACTATAGTCTGTGCTTTGCTATTTCTGGTCCACTGGGAGTTGTTGGTAGGCTTGTGGCTAGGTCGAGTTTAGCAAAAACTCTTCCTTTTCCAGGGAGTGAAGCAAATGCTGGACTACTGGCACCGGGGTATGCGCTTGGTTGTAATGCGTGGTTCAGGGTAGCCTATAGTCACCACAGATTCTAATGGATCCGTCGGGTTTGATAGGTGTGACTATAGGAGTTTCCCACTTGGCCATGGTCACAGGTTCTAATACCCCTGGGCTATTAATTTGTCTAGCTGTTCCTCTATTTTTGCCTTTAGTGCAAAAGGAACTTGCCTGGCTTTTATTCTTCGTGGGGCTATTTGGGGGTTTAAACTGAAAGAAATAAGGATTTCCCCGATACTATTGCCAAGTGAGCCGTCAAAACGTCCTGGAATTCCCGGATGAGGTCTTCTTCCCAGCGGTTGCAGTCACTCGATCGATCCCGTCATCCCGATGCCCAATGGTGCGAACCATTCGATGCCCAGGAGACTTGGTCTGTCTCGGTCGACTATGGTCAGCGGTAGGCACTTTGACGTGTTGTTTGTAGTGACTCGGAAATGTCCATGCCGACTACAGGGTTTGGTTTCCTGGTAGTCCTTGAAGTTAGGTGCTGCTTCTTTAGTTTCTTTGGTTTTGATATCTGGGACTAGCTGTTTTAATTGTGTCCCACAATTACCAAAGAGAGAAGGACCCCGAGTCTACTTCCATCTTGCGGGCTTCCTTCGATTTCTACAATGACTTTAACTTTCTTCCCGCTTTCCGTCTGGGCGCTTCCTAATAGTGAAAGTCTGGTGTGTATTGGCTCGCTTGTCCTTGTTGCCACTTTCTTTCAGTTCGTTTTGGCTCGGCTTGTATTGGAGCATTTCTGTGTCTCGTTGGGTTGTAGCCTTTTCTTGTTTCTGCAGACTTTTTGATTGTCCCTCGTTTCTTGCAGACCCTGCAGATGGCATCGAGAAATCTGCATTTGGCTCGGGGGATGATTCCTCCGCAGCCAGCGCATCCCGCCATTATCTTCTTCGTGCTGCTTTTTCTGTTAGTGTATAGGCCGCGTGGACCTCGTCGTCTTCTTCGCTAGAGTCAGGTGTTTCGCCATACTCTTTGTAGTGCGTGGTGGTGGTAGATTGTTTTTTGTCTTTGGTTGGGTTCGTTTTCGTCAACTATGTGTGTTCATTTTCTTCATAGTGGACAGCACTTTTTCACGGCTTCCGCGGCTGTGGCTTCCGTGATTGCTTCGGCTACACTGATGTTTGGTTTGTTGAGTAATTTTACTCTGTGTGGTCGAGTCTCTCAACCCCAACACCACTCGATCCCTCATTTTGCCTCGTCGAGGTTTGAGAATTCACACTCACCAACCTATTTGTCGAAGTGCGGCAACAAAAATCGGCGACGGTCTCTCCTCTCTCTGGTCTCTCCTGTAGAATTCATGTGCGCTTATTAAATTGGCGACACCATCGGAGTGTAGTGGTGCTTTGAGGATTCGTTGCAATTCTGGCCACGTTAGTTGTTTAACATCTTGGGGGCGATTCGGCTAGAGCCTTTGGCCATCTTGAAGACTGTTGCCCACAGTGTGTTAGAAACAGAGCCCCTCTTATGCTTCTGAAATTCCTTCCATTCATTGCCTTAACCAGACTACATCTGGAAGTGGTCTGCATAGGAATCCCAAATCTCTTCATTAGGGCGTTGAAGGTGGCGGGCGGTGCGTTGTTTCCAGGCATCTTTTTGTCGTCATGGGCTTCTTATCACCGCATGCAATTTTTCCGACGTTCCAGAACGATCCCACCTTCTGTCGCCGAGTCGTTTTGTTCGAAAAAACACGAGGTAGAGCCGGCGTTCCAATCAAATAAAGTCCTTTATTTTCAAGGAGTCAGTAAAAGCGGAACGGTTGGCTCGACTTTGCGGCAGGCCTTTTATACCACAGGACTAGCCTGGCCGGCTTGGTAACCAATGGCAGGCTGGTTCGAATTGCCCGCCTTTTTACTTTATTTGGATTGGATTCTTAGTGAACCAATCCAATTAGCTATACTTAGTTGAAACCATCAGATTTGACATGTTTATGGAGGAACCAATTGACATGACAGAAATCCAGTCAAGCACAATTCATAACTGTGACAACTGTTTGCGCAAATCTTGCTTCCAAATCAGGGGACACAAGCCGAGAAAAGGTTGGAGAGTTACAGGTTTTTATTTGTGCACAAAGGTTCAGAGGCTTAGCATGGCAAATTATGAACCTGGCTCTTCCTGAGGCATCACTTTTATACAATTTCTACCTCAAACCTAGCCTGGGGTTGTTTCTTATGTGAAGACTATACTAAAAAGGAGAAGTACATTTCTTGTTATTTTCCAAACCCATCCTTATTCACTGAAATCATGCTTACTTCCAGTTCTTAGTTCAGCATTTTGTGGTTTTGCACAATATCTCTATAAGAAAGCAAGGTCAGAGGATTTCTGGTAAATGCCAAAATTTGTTTTTTGACCTTCCAAGCTGCTTCAAAACTGTTTTTAAGTCTACGTGTTATTGCTATCACATATTTGCATCAGGACGTCGGATGCAAATATGTAGATGATGTTATCATGACACACATTTTTCTTTGTTGGTTTCCCTTCCTATAGGTGTCCTTGTTTTCATCTAGGTCTGCTTTCAAGGAAACTACAGCTATTAAACATACAACCAACACTGTGATTTAGCTTATCCTCCTCAGAAGTGTCTTCTTCATCATTCTACCTGGTCAATGTAAGGCCCTGTCACACTGCCCAATGGATGCAAAATGTTTGTAAAAAGGACACACAGCGGCATGAGAAAAATGTTCATCCGTTGTTATCCGCTCTCAAAAGGGGCAAAAATTTGCCATAAACAGAGCGGATAACACGGAAAGGAACGGACGGGGGGAGGACGCAGAGCGGAATGGAAAGCGGATGCGGAACGGAAGCATCCTTTTGCATCTCTAGGCATCCTCTAGACATCCTCAATATCCGAGATAGGTCTCCCTCTGCAAACGTTTTTTTCCGTTTTAAATCTTTCTTTGCGAGCTGCATCCGCTTTCATCCTTTCTCCGTCCGTGCTACTAACGCTGTGCGTCCATTTCCGCGTCCATTCCGCTTCCTCCCTGCGTCTGTTTACCGCTGGAATGGATGCGAGTTGCGCGATGCGCGAGCGGATGCCTAGCGATATAGCGGATGAGTAACGGCTGACAAACGGATGCAGAACGGATGTCCCCCGTATGCCTAGCGGATGCAGAATGGACGCGTGGATACATTTTTCCGCTCAAAAGTTTTGAGCAGCTCAAAACCTTTTGAGCGGATGAAATGTCAATAGTACGGATGCTGGAACGGATAGAGAGGAAGCAAAACGGAGGCAGTGAGTACAGAACGAAGCATCGGCGTTTAAACCAACGGATGGTAAGTGTTTTTCTCCGTTTTACATCCTCTTTCCATCCATTGCTGCAGTGTGACAGGGGCTTAAAAATAACTATGTGATTTTATGTTTATGAAATATTTGTGATAATAACCCTAACCCTGGTTGCACCTTATATATTATTTTCATGTAAAATTCTAATTCCTTATGATAGATAAATAATCTCAAATATCAGCAAACTTCTGAAGATAATCACAGTTTAATGGGGAGACTGAATTTTAGTCAACAAATATTTCACTAGAAGATGTTTGCAAATCAAAGACCTGCTTATATTGTCATATTCTTCAAGAGCAGCAGAAGCTATTTTATTTTTATTTTTTTTCCAGAATTTTCTAACATTGTATTTTCCAAATCATAATAAAGCAAATTATTCTCCAAACCCATCAGCACAACTCGACATTTACACTTGCATACATAAAACTAAATTTTATTTTGTGAACTGCCCAGAAGCAATTGGAGTCAGATGGCATCAAAACATAATTAAATAAATAAAATCATTGGTGTTTTTTTTTAATTTTTATTGATTTTAAAACAAACATAAACAAACATAACATAAAAACATAAACCATCCTCCACATATAAACATGCAGTGTGCCGGTTGCTACATATTATTTTGTGTAACTATTTCGTTGTCTTCTATTACAATTACATTATATCACCTCTCGTATTTTCAATCAAATGTCAAGTACATTAATATCTTTATTGATCAATCATTGACTATACTTTTATTCATTCATATTTTATAAGATAATCATATTTTACTTAGTTTATTTTATAACAATTCATATTGTCCTCCCAGATCTATCCGAGAATCATTTTGTAAATATAATTTAAAAAGAAAAGAAAAATACATCTTTATATATTTATTATTTTCTAAAAATCTACATATTCCATTACTGCATTTTATTATCTAACCACTGATAGAACAGATCCCAAACTTTATAAAATTGTTAAATAAATAAAATCATTGTTTACATTTGAATTATTATTAAATATTAAATTATTATTAAATAATCACCTAACATATTCCTAGATGATAGGACTAGATCTATAGTGTGAAAGATATTTCAAATTACCTTTTTCCAAGTATTGTATTATTTAATGAACATGAATGCTTGAACATTAGATAGATAGATAGATAGATAGATAGATAGATAGATAGATAGACCCTGAAAATTAGTCCACTTTTTACGTCCTTACTTCAGGGTCAGTTTTCACCAGAACTATGCCAATATGATATATTCAATAGAGCTATTCTTTGAGAAATCTACCTGCCTTGGAGTTTTGTTTGCTATTGGTGTATTTCTTGGAACCCTGACATCTGATTCCCTCACAGAGTAAGGGTACATTCTTTCAAAGGAATACAGCAGTTAGTATTTGGACTAAAAAGTGATCCGGGAGAACCTACTGACCCCTATACAGTGAATAAGGGGACATCTTCACAAAGCCATCAGTTTTCAGATCCTCAGGGGTCTGGGAGAACCTGCTGTTTTCCTAAGCAGTCAAGTATGGGCACCTCCTAAGAAGGGGTTTGCTTATATGACCTTACTGGGGTTTCCCTTCTTCCTAACCACTTGTTGATCAATGGCCACTCAGCCCCCTCACTCCCATGATCTGATAAAACCTCTTTGCTTTCCCGATTCTGTTGGCCATGGCTTGGAGGAGTTAGCAACAAGTCTGACTGTGGCTAGAAATTACATGGAGGGAGTGAGATCCAGCTGCAGCCAAAGGATGAGATCCCTTACACACACACACACATACATACATACAATGTGTGTGAGTGTGTATGTATATATGTGTGTATATGTGTCTATCACAGCCGTTAGTTTTAAATTTGAGGCTAGCCTACTGTTGAGCCAGAATGCTTTTTTCTTCATCCTGATTGGTTGGGAGTCTTGGTCTGTGTTTATTGGTCTTGGAGTTTGTTTGATTGGTGTTTCTGGTTTCTTCTGTCTGTTTTGTGGCTTTGATTGGCTGGCAACACTGTGTTCCTATATTGGAGGCTTTCAGTTCAGCTTGGCTTCGAGTAAAAGGATGGCTATCATCTATTAGGAAGCTAGGTTTCATCTGGGTGCCTGGTTGGGGTGTGGTCACACCACAAGCCAGGCAAACACCTGGGCACAAACAGACTCCCCCTGATACCTCCAGCTCAAACACACCCCAACGAGGCACCCCAACCAGAACATATATATGTTCCCCTCGCACATACCTGCTAATCATTTCTGGTTCTAGGGAGTGGTGCTCATCTCCATTACAAAGCTAAAGAGCCAGCATGGTCTAAAGATGTCTCTGTGGTCATGTGGCCGGCATGATTAAACGCCAAAGGTGCATGGAACTCTGTTACCTTTCACCAAAGTGAGCCCTATTTTTCTACTTCCATTTTTACTTGCTTTCGAACTGCTAGGTTGATAGAAGCTGGGACAAGTAACAGGAGCTCACTCCATTATATAGTGCTAGGGATTCGAACCACCGAACTGCCAACCTTTCTGATCAAAAAGCTCAGCGTCTTACCACACGCACCACACGCACACACACTTTTATCTTTCAGGTTTACAAGATGAATATTTATTGCTCAAGAGTTTTGCCCCAATTATGTATTCAATTAGCTTCTTCCTGTCTTGTAAATGAATTTGACTATTATCATGTATTTCTTTTTCAATGCCAACAAAAGTTTATGTTATCATTTTTGAGAAATCAATGTATTTCATGTTGTTCGGTAAAAGAATCTTGTTCTATCCAATAGCTGTAAATGAGAGGACATTTAAGCTACACATCTTTGTCACTCAAGCATGAAAACAGCATTCGTGTTCCTGCTGGCAGACAGCATGGTTTCTAAAAGATAAAGTTACTTCATTGCAGGTCCATACCAAATTGTTTACCTGGAGGGAAAACCATGAATATCATAAAACAGAGGGGGGAAAACCTTTTCACATAGCCACTTAAAATCACAGTATGGAAAGAAAATAATTATATTAATTGTATTGTATTGGGATTAGGGATAGCTTCATCTAAAAAACATACAACTTTTTTCTTAATTTAACTTTTTTCTTAAAGAATATAATGACATTATTTTGATTTGTCTAAAATTAGTGACATATATGATAGCATGTAGTTCTATACCTTTCTTTTTGTAGGTACCAATTTTTATTGGCTACATAAATCAACCTTCTCTGATGATCCACCCCCAGTTCATCTCTCCAGGTCTTCTAAGAATGTACTCGTTACCATTGTACCATCCTTCATTTAACTATATTACAAATTGAAGGAAGAAAGAAGTGAGGGGGACAAGAAGGAAGTCTGTTCCAAAACCTAGAAAGTTGAGAGTTATTTTAATTTATTTTAAGTTATTTTAAGTAATTTTAAATATTAACCTTTTCAAAGTGAGTAACTCTACACAACACCCAAAGCTTCCTTAATTTGAAATATATTTTATCCAATTATTCTGCAATTCTTAAATAAATTTAATATATTTGTAAATAACTAGGTATCCATTAAACTAAAATAATGTAGGTGTAGTCATAAGAGGGCAGCATCAATTAAAATTAATATAGTGTCTTATATATAAAAATTACACACACACACACACACACACACATACACACACACACACACACACAAAATAAGACCGGGTCTTTTTTTTTCTTTTTTTGACCTCCAAAATAAGTGTTCGGCGTTATTTTCAGGGAGGTCTTTTTTCCCCCATCTACTGGTTATGAGGCAGGGGGCAGGGCAAGTGGCTCCTCATGTTAGCTTTCAAAAGGGTCACAGCAGGCTATCTCACCATCCACTGATTCAGGCCATGGCCTCCAGCAATTGTGGCTGTTTTTGTAGCCGATTGTGGTTGCAAAAGCAGCAGGAGGCCAAACAATATATCTCACAGCTCGTGCTGGCCTTCCAAAGGGTACTGTAGCAGCAGCTATCCACGTTTTTTTTACTGTTATTTCATCCTGATGCACGTGGCCCGGTATGGTGGTTTAAGTTAACATTTCAGAAATCTTACCATAGCTGTAGAGGTCTCCTTGTGCAATGCTCTGATGCAGCTTTGGAACAAACCTCTGCCTTTCCTGCAAAGGATTGCAAGACTGGAGGCTCTGAAGCCATGGAGGAAGCATTTTTGGATGTGCATCTATACAGGGCTCCTCTTTGAAAAAATGATCTGCAGATTTGGGGAAGGAGATTTTCCTATACATCATCCTTTCCTCTGTAGCTACAGTAACATTTCTGAAATGTTAACTTTTAACACCATATTGATGAAATAACAGTTTAAAAATGTGGATACTGATAACTGCTGCTACAATACCCTTCAGAAGATCAGTGCAAGGCGCAAGGTGCATGGGGCGCATCTCCGGCTGTGCCTGAGGAGTGCTTTTGGGAGAGAAGGTAAAGGGGAAGCAATCAGCTTTGCCTTGCCCCTTGCCCTCAGCCCCCCTTCGGCTCTCCAAGGGTCTGGAGGAGATCAACGGGAGAAGTGGCCTACAGGTTTTCAAGAGCAAAGTTGAGACTGAGAGGAGCCCGGACATAGGGGAAATCCAGTGCCGTACTCTCTGCTGCAAACTTTCTGGCAGAGTTTGGGGGAGAAAAAGAAAGACCAGGGTCTCTGCTGCTTCTTCTGAAAATATTTGAGAATCCAACCAGAGAGAAGGGGTATGGATTTCCATGCTTCCTTCATGGGAGGTCGCTTCACACCTGTGGAAGGAGCCCTGCAAGGAAACGATGATGCCAATATGCAGGAAATCTCCCCCCTCCACCTGCAGATCATTCTTTCAAGGAAGAGCCCTGCACAGATGCATATCCAAAAATGCCTCCTCCATGACTTTGGAGCCTCCAGTCTTGCAATCCTGTGTTGGAAAGGCAGAGGTTTGTTCCAAAGCTGTGGCAGAGCGTTGCAGAAGGAGACCTCCACAACTACGGTAACATTCTGAAATGTTAACTTTTAACAGATCATCCTTTCAAAAAGGAGTTTCACCATGATGAAGAGGTGGCTGGAGATGGCGTTTGCATGGGTTAGGCTTTCTTCATGAGGGGGACAATCTGGGGAGTGAGAGATTTAGGAAGCCTGAGCTGACAAGGGGCAGTTTTTCCAGCAAAGCGTCTTATTTATCCCAAGGGGTAAGCATCTTGTGGGCCAGCCAAGAGGGAGCGTCTTCAATGAACTTCACTCTTTTTGTCTCTGTGTCTCTGCAGGTGGCATCAGTGTCTCCTCACAGGGCTCCTTCCAATGTCAAAGGTGCAAAGCGACCTCCTGTAAAAGAAGGCATGGTAATACATACCCGTTCTCTCTGATCAGATTCTCAAATATTTTAAGAAGCAGCAGCAGAGACCCTGGTCTTTCTTTCCCACAAATTAACAGAAATGAGTCTTTGTGAGACTTGTCGTGCTGGTGCAGCCTCTTGGAGCAGGACATTGCAAGTCTTATTGTGTCATAGCATGTGTGAGTGGTGACACCTCTACGAGATTTGACATACCAATGCAGCCACAAGCAGCAGGGCGCCAGGTGTTCTGGAGTGATGAAGTTCGCAGCTCTGCTGTCATTCACACGTGCAATGCCAGAACAAGCCTTGCAGGATCCTGGTCCAAGAGGCTGCACTGGTATGACAAACCTCAGGGTGGTTTGACAAACATCAGAGTGGCAGTGCTGCCACTCCAGCATGGAGTTTGGGGGAGAGAAACAAGCCAGGATCTCTGCTGCTGCTTCTTTCCTTGAATGGAGCCAAAAGTTTGCAAAAGGCAGGAAGGTGAAATGTCAAGCTCAACCCGTACCCAAGCCTGGTGTATGGGCTGCCCCTGAGCAGCGCCAAGGCTGGAGAAACCATTGGAGGAGCCCCGCACAGCCCCTACCTACTTCCACTTTGCCTTTACAGGGTGGTGGGAACTAGAAAGGTGCTATTCCAAAGCCTCCCCGCTGCTTGGTTTGGTGCAGACAGTGCTCGGAAGGCCCAGGTGCAGTGGCGAGCAGGTGGGTGGAACGGCTGCCTGGCTCACTTGAGTTGTGAACAACCTGGGGATTTGGACAGAATTTACATGGCCAGGATTCCTGCAGGTTCTCTGGTTTCCAAGTGCACGAGGAAGATCTCCAGGCACCCAGAAAAATAGAACACCTGGCCCTTGCTGGATCAGCTGATCTGTGGGCTGTGGTTAAAGGGCCTGTCACATTGGCCGACGGATGCAAAACATATGTAAAAAGGACACAACGGACAAGAAAATATTCCATCTGTTGTTATCCGCTCTCAAAAGTGCCCCGAATTTGCATAAGCAGAGCGGAAAAGAACGGAAAGGAATGGATGAGGGGGAGATGTAGCCAGGATGGAAAGCGGATGCTACCATGGAAGCCTAGCAGATAGAAGTGGGTGGAAGCGGATGGCACATCCACGGGGCTTCTGAGGGAGCACAGCAAAGCGGATGTGCAACGGAAAGAGCGGATGCTGAGCGAGATGCCGAGCGAATGAAGCGGATGAAGAGCGGAAGCTAGTGGATGCCTACGGATGCGGTGAAGATGCCTAGAGGATGCCGGAGCGGATGCAAAGAGTACACTGCGCATGCGGGGAGGATGCATTGCGTCAGCCCACGGATATAAAGGGAAGCAGCTTGCAAGCAGAGTCACCATTCAGAGGAAAGACCTGCTGCCAGACACAGCTCCAGCCAGCCAGCCAGCCAGCCAACAACCATGGGGAAGAAGAGAAAGCCTGTGGCATCTGCCTGCCAGCCCTGGCAAGAGGGACAGGGGCCACCCTCCCACCCCTGGCCTGACTCTGCTTCTGCTGGGGCTTCTGCTGCTCAGGCTGACTTCTTTCTGGTTGCTGGAGGCTTCTGCTGGCGCTGCTCCTGGTGCTGGTGCTTTTGCTGGTGCTTACTCTGCTGGCGCTGCTCCTGGTGCTGGTGCTTCTGCTGGTGTTTACTCTGCTTGGCGCGCTCCTGCTGCTGGTTGCTTCTGCTGGTGCTTACTCTGCTGGCGCTGGCTCCTGCTGCTGGTGCTTGCTGGTGCTTTACTCTGCTGGCGCTGCTCCTGGTGCTGGTGCTTCTGCTAGTGCTTACTCTGCTGGCGCTGCTCCTGTGCTCCTGGTCATGCTGGTGCTGCTGGAGCTCCTGGTCCTGCTGGTGATCCTGGTCCTGCTGGTTCTGCTGGTCCTCTGGGTCCTGTGTACTTACTGCTGCTACTGCTGATCCTGGTCCTGCTGGTTCTGCTGGTGCTGCTGGTGCTGCGGCTGCTGCTGCTGGTGCCTGCTGGTCCTTGCTTTTTGCTCCTTACAGTTGTGTTGCTTCTGCTACTTGCTGGTGGTGGTGTGAGGAGCAGCCCTACAACCTCGAAGCCCCTCTGATGAGGCCAAGATGGCCCTGTCAGAGGAGGAAGAGCATACACTTGAATGAGATGGTGAAGGAGCAATATCTCTCTCTTT